>JAUELO010000089.1:2291034-2302552 GCA_032357855.1 Amphibolips quercusostensackenii | reverse complement strand
GAAATCAAGCTCGTTGTAATACCATTAGGAAAGCGTTTAGAAAATTTTCCACTCAAGTTTGTTTTCAAAACATGAGTATCTTTCGGCGCTTTCCTAATGGTTCTCAACTTTAGGCTACCGGCCTATATCAAATGTTTATTTTTGAACACATTCAATTAGAAATGATACAAGTTTAATTCCTTTTTATTCCATTTGACATATTGTTTTTCTTTTATTTTACATATTCTTAAATTATCGGAATTCTCACATTGAAAATTAAAATTTATTCAATCCTGTACGCTTTCTATTTCAAATCATGCAATTTAAAACGCTTTCATTCAAAATTGATAGAAGTTCAATTCCTTTTTATTTCATTAAAAATTTTTTTTTTCATTTCACCTAATCTAAAATTTTCTGATTTTCAAAAATTTTCAATTTTTAACGCTTTTAATAAGAAATGATACAAGTTTAACTCCCCTTCATTCCCTTTGACAAAATAAGTTTAAATCCTTCTGCTTCCTTCTAGAGGAAGCTTTGTAATGGTGACATTTTCGAAAATGTTTAATTAAAATAATTGAATCAAATTAATTAAATTTCTTAATTATACGCTCTTCTATTTAAAAATGTGTAATACAATGTTCTAAGCGATTTCCCGGATGTGTGTGTGTGTTAGTATGTGTGAATATCACAATTTTTTGTGAACACGATAACTTGAAAACGGTTGCAGATAAATTAATGAAATTTAGAGGTCTTATTTTTATCGCTAATATTTTCAAGAACTGACTGAAGGATTACTAAAAATATTATTTTCATTTTTTTTTTATCTCTTTATAATACTTTAAAAATCGGTTTATATAGTAAAACTTTTTTCATTAACATAATTCACAGTTGACGCAAGAACATTAAAGATTCCTTGGTTCCAGGCGAATTGATTGACCTATAATATCAATACATGTTATCAATAAATAAGGAAGTTATGGCAATTTATATTATATTGAAAATTGATTTTCCTAGTAACAATGTTGTCATTCTCATAATTTGAAGTCGATGTCAGAATAGAAAAGATGTGTTGAATCGAAAAGAATCGATAACCCTACAATTTTGATACATTTTATTGAAGAGTAAGAAAACTATGGCAATGCATAAGATTTTAAAAGACAGCTTTTTGTGGTAAAACTTTTTTCATTAACATAATTAAAATTGATGCAAGAATATAAAAGATTCCTTAGTTCGAGACGAATCGATTGACCTATAATAATAATAAATTTTGTCGCAAAGTAAGGAAGTTATGGTCATCTCTATTATATTAAAAATCGATTTTCCTAGTAAAAATGTTGTCATTGTCATAATTTGAAGTCGATGTGAGAATAGAAAAGATGTGTTGATTTAAAAAGAATCGATAACCCTACAATTTTGATACATTGTATTCAAGAGTAAGAAAGCTATGGTAAGACATAAAATTTAAAAATACGGTTTTTTATAGTAAAACTTTTTTCACTAACATAATTCAGAATTGATGCAAGGATATTAAAGATTCCTTGGCTTAAGACTACTCGATTGACCTATAATATCAATACATGTTATCAACGAGTAAGGAAGTTATGGTCATTTATATTATATTGCAAATCGATTTTCCTATTGAAAATGTTTTTATTCCCATAATTTAAAGTGGATGTCAGAACAGAAAAGATGCGTTAATTCGAGACGAATCGAGTAGACCTACCATTTTGATACATTACATTAAAGAGTAAGAAAGCTATGGCAATGCATAAAATTTGAAAATACGGTTTTTATAGTAAAACTTTTTTCATTAACATAATTCAAAATTGATGCAGGGATATAAAAGATTCTTTGGTTCAAGACGAATCGATTGACCTCTAATAATAATAAATTTTTGAAAAGTAAGGAAGTTATGGTCATTTCTATTATAATAAAAATTGATTTTTCTGGTGAAAATGTTTTCATTCTCATAATTTAAAGTCGATGTGAAAATAAAAAAGATGTGTTGATTCGAGACGAATCTATTAATCTACAATTTCGATACATTTTATTGAAGAGTAAGAAAGCAATGGTAATGCATAAAATTTGAAAATACGGTTTTCTATAGTAAAACTTATTTTATTAAAATAATTTGAAATTAATGAAAGGATATAAAAGATTCCTTGGCTTAAGACTAATCGATTGACCTATAATATTAATACATGTTATCAAAGAGTGAGGAAGCTATAGTCATTTATATTATATTAAAAATCGATTTTCCTAGTAAAAATGTTCTCATTATCATAATTCAAAGTTGATGTGAGAATAGAAAAGATGCGTTAATTCAAGACGAATCAATTGACCTGCAATCTCGATACATTTTATTGAAGAGTAAGAACGCTATGGTAATGCATAAAGTCTGAAAATACATTTTTTTAGAGTGAAAGTTTTTTCAATAACATAATTAGAAATTTATGCAAGGATATAAAAGATTCCTTGGTTCGCGACGAATCGATTGACCTATAATAATAATAAATTTTATCAAAAAGTAAGGAGGTTATGGTCATTTCTATTATAATATAAATTGATTTTCTTAGTAAAAATGTTCTCATTCTTATAATTTAAAGTCGCTGTAAAAATAAAAAAGATGTGTTGATTCGAGACGAATCTATTAATCTACAATTTTGATACATTTTATTAAAGAGTAAGAAAGCTATGGTAATGCATCAAATTTGAAAATACGGTTTTTTATAGTGAAACTTATTTTATTGACATAACATAAAGGATATAAAAGATTCCTTGGCTTAAGACTAACTGATTGACCTATAATATTAATACATGTTATTGAAGAGTGAGGAAGTTATAGTAATTTATATTATATTAAAAATCGATTTTCCTAGTAAAAATGTTCTCATTCTCATAATTTAAAGTTGATGTGAGAATAGAGAAGATGCGTTGATTCAAGACAAAGCAATTAACCTACAATCTCGATACATTTTATTGAAGAGTAAGAACGCTATGGTAATGCATAAAATCTGAAAATACAGTTTTTTAGAGTAAAACTTTTTTCATTAACATGATTCAAATTGATGCAAGGATATAAAAGATTCCTTGGTTCAAGACGAATCCATTGACCTATAATGATAAAAAAAATTTTTAAAGTAAGGAAGTTATGATTTCTTGGCTTAAGACGAATCGATTGACCTATTAATAATAATAAATTTTTTTAAAGTAAGGAAGTTATGGTCATTTCTATTATAATAAAAATTGATTTTCCTAGTAAAAATGTTTTCATTCTCATAATTTGAAGTCGATGTGAAAATAAAAAAGATGTGTTGTTTCGATACGAATCTATTAATCTACAATTTTGATACATTTTATTGAAGAGTAAGAAAGCTACGGTAATGCATAAAA
Source organism: Amphibolips quercusostensackenii (assembly GCA_032357855.1). Taxonomy (NCBI): domain Eukaryota; kingdom Metazoa; phylum Arthropoda; class Insecta; order Hymenoptera; family Cynipidae; genus Amphibolips; species Amphibolips quercusostensackenii. The sequence goes on along the minus strand of JAUELO010000089.1, from coordinate 2,299,180 downwards.
TTTGAAAATACGGTTTTTTATTGTAAAACTTTTTTCATTAACATAATTTAGAATTGATGCAAGGATATAAAAGATTTCTTGGCTTAAGACTAACTGATTGACCTATAATATTAACACATGTTATTGAAGAGTGAGGAAGTTATAGTCATTCATATTATATTAAAAATCGATTTTTTTAGTAAAAATGTTCTCATTCTCATAATTTAGAGTTGAGGTAAAAATAGAAAAGATGCGTTGATTCAAGACAAAGCAATTGACCTACAATCTCGATACATTTAATTGAAGAGTAAGAAAGCTAAGGTAATGCATGTAATTTGAAAATACTGTTTTTTATAGTAAAACTTATTTCATTAACATAGTTTAAAATTGATGCAAGGATATAAAAGATTCTTTAGCATAAGACTAATCGATTGACCTACAATATTAATACATGTTATTGAAGAGTGAGGAAGTTATAGTCATTTATATTATATTAAAAATCGATTTTCCTCGTAAAAATGTTCTTATTCTCATAATATAAAGTTGATGTGAGATTAGAAAAGATGCGTTATTTCAAGACAAATCAATTGACCTACAATCTCGATACATTTGATTGAAGAGTAAGAACGCTATGGTAATGCATAAAATCTGAAAATACAGTTTTTTAGAGTAAAACATTTTTTTATTAAAATAATTTAAAATTAATGCAAGGATATAAAAGATTCCTTGGCTTGAGACTAATCGATTGACCTTTAATAATAATAAATTTTATCAAAAAGTAAGGAAATGATGGTCATTTCTTTGATAATAAAAATTGATTTTTCTAGTAAAAATGTTTTCATTCTCATAATTCAAAGTCGCTGTGAAAATAAAAAAGATGTGTTGAGTCGAAACGAATCTATTAATCTACAATTTTGATACATTTCATTGAAGAGTAAGAAAGCTATGGTAATGCATAAAATTTGAAAATACGGTTTTTTTATAGTAAAACTTATTTCATTAACATAATTTAAAATTGATGCAAGGATATAAAAGATTCCTTGGCTTAAGACTAATCGATTGACCTATAATATTAATACATGTTATTGAAGAGTGAGGAAGTTATAGTCATTTATATTATATTAAAAATCGATTTTTCTAGTAAAAATGTTCTCATTCTCATAATTTAGAGTTGAGGTGAGAATAGAAAAGATGCGTTAATTCAAGACGAATTAATTGACTTACAATCTCGATACATTTTGTTGAAGAGTAAGAACGCTATGGTAATGCACAAAATTTTAAAATATGGTGTTTTTCATAGTAAAACTTTTTTCGTTAATATAATTTTAAATTGATGCAAGAATATAAAAGATTCCTTGGTTCGCGACGAATCGATTGCCCTATAATAATAATAAATTTTATCAAAAAGTAAGAAGGTTGTGGTCATTTCTATTATAATAAAAATTGATTTTCCAATTAAAAATGTTCTCATTTTCATAATTTAAAGTCGCTGTAAAAATAAAAAAGATGTGTTGATTCGATACGAATCTATTAATCCACAATTTTGATACATTTTATTGAAGAGTAAGAAAGCTATGGTAATGCATAAAATTTGAAAATACGGTTTTTTAGAGTAAAAATTATTTCATTAACATAATTCAAAATTGATGCAAAGATATAAAAGATTCCTTGGCTTAAGACGAGGCGATTGACCTATAATAGTAATACATTTTATCAAAGAGTAAGGGAAGTAATGGACATTTATATGATATTAAAAATTCGTTTTTATAGTTAACATTTTTACAGAGGTATGATTCAAAGTTGATGTCAGAATAGAAAAGATGTGTATCTTTAAAACAAATCGATTTACCTATATTATTGATGCATTTTATTGAAGAGTAAGAAAGCTATGGTACATAATATTTAAAAAAAAACGGTTTTTTATAGTAAAATTTTTTTCATTAACATAGTTCAAAATTGATGCAATAACGGAAAAAATTTCTAGATTCTGGGCCAATCGATTGACCTATAATACTAATACACTTCATTATTTATTATTTTTAATATTAACAATGATAATATTAATAATATTATTAATACAATTTACAGAAACATCTGTTGTAAACAGAAAAACTTTTTCGTCAACATAATTTAAAGTTGATGCATGAATAGAAAAGAATTTTTGATCATAAATTTCCAAATAAAATAATTTTGCTAATTTTTGTAAAAAAAATCATAAAGCTAAGAAAGGCATAACGTGCGACAGAATTTTCCCCATCCCTGTTCCAGATGGAAAAATTACCATTTGAAATACAAAATTTGATTTGTCTGAATTGTCATTGTATTTAAACATTTTTTTGTATTATTTTGTAATATTGTATTTTTTGTAAATTTCTATTCTTAAATTGATCAAAATGAAATATTTAGTTTGTCTATTATTTAAAAAATCACTAACGCTTCCTCTATGAGGAAAAAAATACATTTGCTAACAGGAAGCAAAGCGATCGTGAAATGAGCACCATAAATAAAGTAGAAACGCTCGAGATCGAATTCACAGCTATTTTAACAAAGTATTAGTTACATTTCACACCAAAGATGAATTTTTTATCGAAAAATTAATTTTTTAACAAATGAGTTTAACTTTTAAACTAGTTAAATTTTTTACTGGAATAGTTAAATTTTTAGATAAAACAATTTATTTTTAACTAATTATTAGTTACATTTTCAACTAGAGATAAATTTTCAATTAAAAAAATTAATTTTTAATAAATGAGTTTAACTTTTAACCAAGTTACTGAACTTTTAAATAAGTAAATAAATTCTTAAACTAATAAACACACTTATATACCCTACGACTGTAGATAAAGTAGAAGTCACTTTTCTAAATTGACCAAAATTATTTAAATAATGAAAACTTGGACCTTATTGCGATCAGATGAAAATTCCCGGTCATTTCCCGGTTTCCCGGACAAGTCGCCACCCGGCTTCATGAAATAATAACTTTTTGCGTGAGCATGCTAAATTTAAAATGCACTAACGCACCAATGTTCAATGGCTCTAATGAATGTTTAAATCCTCAAGATCGTTTTTACAATATATTTATTATTAAATTTACTTTCCGTGATCCTGCGAAGTGCTGAAGTTGAAGTATGAAATTCCTTACTAATCTGATTTTTTTGTCTTTTTTACGTGATAATTTAATAGTAACAAATTAAAATCACTTTAACTAGAGTTTATTTAACGCAGAGTTTAATTAGCTATTCAATAGCTACTTAAATATATTTTTATATAAATTCTAGACGGTGCTATCACCTTCCGAAGTCGAAGCTAATTTTTGATAAGTAACCCGGTTAATGTTCCGATACTATTCGGATAGTATCGGAAAAAAAGTTTCGAATTATATTTACGTTTCTTCCACATTACCCGACTTTACACAGTCAAATATCCATAAAATTCTGTCAGCTCAAAATACAAATTCTAATAATATATAATAGATAAGAGCAAAGAGCAAGAGCAACATTAAATGTAACGCCAACGCGTTATTTCGGTGCCGAAAATAAATGCATGGCCATGCATCTGTGTAGACGATGATAATAATACGTTCACTGTCAGCGAACACAAAGTTTACGATGAGACTTTAATGGGGTCAAAAGGCTATTTTGCAACCAGACATCAGACTCCTTGCTCTATACCTATTCTTACAACCAATGTAAATTAATGCAGGTGATATTTTCCATTTTGATATCATGCAAGTCGCGTGGGTGCGTAAGAAAATGTATTATCACGCGACAATGTCCTCCTTTTGTCGCAAGAAATGCTGTGTAATTTATTTTAGATTAATCTCCCGTAAACATTTGACAACATAATGAGTTCTGAAATAAAGTGAGACCATTTAGGGGGAGTGAGTTTTGGCAACATTGGATTTTCAACCAAAAAATATAAAATCCGAAAAAAATGTTATTGTTGATATTTTAATTTTAACCAAGAAAAGATTATTATTTAAATCAAAAATAGTTAAATTGACCAAAAAACGAATTTCACACAATATAGTTGATTTCTTAATCAAAACAACATAATAATGGCATTTTTATTCTTCTACTAAACAGATTAATTTTCAACAAGAGTTGAATTTTCAACCAAGACAGATTTTTTAGTCAATCAAAAAAAAAATTTGATCATAATTGTTGAATTTTCAAAACAAAAGACGAGCTATTGAAAAAAACAGTCAATTTTTAATCCAAATAGTTTAATTTTTAACAAAAAATAGAATTTTTTACACAAGAAGATGAATTTTCTGACATAAATACATACAATTTTACCAAACAATTAAATTTTTATCCAAAAAGATTTTTTTTTCAGAAAAAAGACGAATTTTAAACAAATTATGCAAATTTCCAACTAAGAGTAGAATTTTTAAACCAAAAAAGATAAATTCTTAACTAAAAATGCAATAGTTTAATTTTTATGTACGAGAATTAATTTCTAATAACATAAACTAATTCTCTAAAAAAGAGTGAAACTTTTTACCAAATAATTGAATTTTTAAAACAAAAAAACGAATTTTCTACGTGAGTCAGTTGAATTTTTAACACAAAAATAAGAAATTCCAATAAAAAAGTTAATTTTCAACCAAACTGTTTAACTTTTACCCAAAGACTAACTTTCTACCAAAATAGACGAATTTTCAACAAATTACATGAATTTTTAACAAAATATTTGAATTTTAAACTAAAAAAGATCAATTTCTAATCAAAAATTAAATAGTTAAACTTTCATTTAAGAAAATTCATTTTTAAAACCAAAAAATAATTTTCTACAAAATAGTTAAATTTTCAACTCCAAATCTACTAAAAATTTCAACTTTAATTTAATTAAATCTTCAACGAAAAAAAGAACGAGTTTTTAATAAAATAGTTTAATATTAAAATTTTTTAACCAAACAAATAATTTTTCAAATGAACAGTTAAATTTTCAACTAAAAAAATGTTAACTTCAAATATTGAACCTTTAACTGAGCAATTTAATTTTTAATGAAGTACCTCAACTTTTAACCGAATAATTGAATTTCGTACCAAACAACTGCATTGTAAAGACAAAAGGACGAATTTTCTATAAAACAGTTGAATTTTCAATTAAGAAGACAAATTTTCTACCGAAGCAAATAAATTTTTAACAAATAACATAAATTTTCAACTAAATAGTTAAATTTTTTAACTAAAAAAGATTTATTTTTACCCAAAAAAGAAAAAGTTGAACGCTTCTTTAAAAAAGTTCATTTTTCATAACAAAAACTAAATTTTTACAAAACAGTTAAATTTGCAAACAAAAAATAAGAAGTTTAAAAAAAAAATTAAGTTTCAACTAAACAGTTCAATTTTTTTTATATTCAGCAAGTTAAATTTTCAGTTAAAAAAATTGATTTGAAATAAAAAATTTTTAACTTAAATTATTAATCTTCAACCAAAAAAATAAAATTGAAACAAAATACGTAAATAATAAACGAAAGTTTTTAATTTTTAAATAAAAAGGATAAATTTTCAACCAAAAATGGAATAGATAAGTTTTCAGTTGAAAAATTAATTTTCAGTTCAAAGAATTAATTACCAGCAACAAAAAAACGATTTTTTTACCAATTCAATTCAATAACAAAAAACGAATTTTTAACGAAATAGTTAAAAAGTTAAATTTTCTACCAAATTGTTGAATTTTTAACAAAATGATTACATTTTGAACCTAGTAATAAAAATTTATAAACAAATAATAAAATTTTTAATTAAAAAAGATAATTTTTACGCTAATTTATAATAGTAGGCTTTCCAACCGAAAGAAATGAACTTTCAACCAAAAATAGTTGTATTTTTTTATTGGGTTTCATAAATAATACAGTTCACATACAAGTTGGGAAACGAGAAAAAAAGGGAAAAACTGTGAAGCCCGCGATGAATAAATAAGAGTTTTGACAATTTATAGACTAAAAAATAAAAGTTTAAATATAAATTAAAGTTCATTTTTGATACTTGAAAAATATTGAGTTCAAACATTGGAAATCCTAAGAAAATAAAGCTAACTTTCCCCTTCAAAAATTATAAAATTGTACGTTTGTGAAACTAAATACTTATTGTTATAAACATTTTATATATCATACGATTTTAGATCCTGTAAATGATTAATTAAGTACAGACCAAAAGTTTTTTTAAATTATTCAAATATGCAATAAAAACTCTTCGTTTGTTCTGTGTTATTTTTTCATGTGTTTTTTTAGCAATTCTCTTTACACAAAAGAAAGATTAAATATTGCGTTTTTAAATTAAATTTGAGGCTAAATAACATGGATAGTAAGAAGCACAATAATACCTTTGAATGCTCTTATAAAACAATTATTGTTCGAGCACGACATAAGTATCTTAATTATTTACAAAGTAACAAATGCTATGATGTTTCCTGCTTTTCCCAAAGCTTATATTCTCGAATAAAGAGAGATCTCCTTCCCTTTTGATTCTCTGAGCCATTTACTGTTAGATATTGCACTACATCTGAATTGCCTCGAGTGGCTTTTGAACGATGACGTTAAAGGAGATGTGCTCCATCCAAAAATAATGCACTACGAAACCAGAATTTCGAGTTTTGTGAGATAGAAACAATCTACAAAGAAAATCATGGAACATAAGCTGAATAATAAGATAACAATAGAAAATGAAAATAATTCCATTTTTTTTAAATCTTTAAAATTCAATTTCTACCACCTTGAACGTTTGAATCTGAAATTTACCGGTTTTCGCACAGTCAGTCGTTAATTTTCCCTGGTTAATTCAAAAGAGTTCGAAATATTTAGATAATTTAAAAACGATTTTTAAAGATTTTGAGAAATTTCTAATAATTTTAAAAGATTTCTGATATGCAACAGGGAATTTCGAAAAGGAATTATAATTCTAAATTGGAACATCAGATCATTGTTGGCCATAAGAATTACAATTCTTATTCTGAACAAAGAATTTTGTAAAGGAATTATAGTTCTGGATTTGAACAGGAATTTTTTTAATTCTCTTTTTTTCAATCGGAATTAAAATTATTTTCGAAAATTCTCGTTCCATATAAAAAATTCTCTCTTCGCTGACAATAATTCTTTACGCAAATTCACTGTTATAAAGTGAAAATAATTTAAAAATAAGTACAAAATGAAATGAATAACATTATAATCATTTAGAGAAAGTCCCTAGTACAAGACGCGACATGATATTTATTTCCAAAAATTCTCTGTTACGAGTCGAAATTACAGTCGAACCTAGATTTCTTGTCGGTTTTGGGACTCACGGTAACAACAAGAGAGTTTCACAAAACGTAAAAAGTCAGGAACGTATGAACGTACGAGTTCCGGTGGATTTTTCTGCACAGTAAAAAATAATTTGAAAATCATTTTTTTAAATAATGAGACAAGGGCATCTCGTTTAATATAAGAGCTTTCTCTTAAATAATCGGTCCGGATACTGAATCACCTCTGTCGCTCGCTTGCTGGAACCATTCAAAGACAGCAGTATCTTAAAATACATTAATATCTTGCAACAAAACACCTTGCAAAACACTTGCCAACAATTGACAGTTTGAAAACGCTGCAGTTGTCGGACCTCTCTTTCTACCATGTGTGGCCCTTTAAGACAGATAGTTTTAGTCGTTCTTTTTATTTCGAAACGACCATATCCTCTCTGTCCATCCAATACGATAGAAAAAGAGGTTGCAAAGCCATCGTTTGGAACACGCCTGTTGGGTAGTTCGGGCAGCGCCACCAATTTGGAACTACATATTAAGAAGGAATTTGAATTTGAATTAAATATTAATAATAAATCTTATAGTAAATAATTACTTTAAACCGTAGTATAATATTTTTAATTAAAATGACTTGATATTCATTGCTCTTGTTCATTAAAACTGCTACAAAAATTACTTTGAGTTTCACAAGAGTTCACGTGTCAGGCGGCGCTGTTGTCAAGGTCAAAGAGGTACTCCACAGGCACATTCGATCGCACGAAATTAGTTTGTTGCATCATGGCACGAAATAGTCAGATCGGTCTGTTCGGCTTTAATTGGCTTCGAAGCGCCACTGTTGGTCGACAAGAACCTGCTATCGTGCTTATTCGCTATGCAAACGCGTGTGCTGTTCCTGTTTGAGAGTCAAAAGCGACGCAACGTCATG
>JAUELO010000089.1:2276006-2290934 GCA_032357855.1 Amphibolips quercusostensackenii | reverse complement strand
GACTTGATATTACCTGCGATGGTTCATTAAAATTGGTCCAGCAATAACTTCGAGATACACGAGAGTTCGCGTGTCCGGTGGCGCTGTTGTCAAGGTCAAAGAGGTACTACACATGCACATTCGTTCGCACAAAATTAGTCATGGCGCGAAATAATCCGATCGGTCGATCGGCTTCAGTTGGCTTCGGAGCCCCAATGTTGGTCGAAGCGAGCCCGCTAACGTGCTTATTTGATATGCAAACGTGTGCGCTCTTCTTTCTTGAAAATGAACTGCGACGCAACGTCATGACGCAGTTACCCAGCTAGGCTGTTAAGGTACAGCGCTCTATCGCTACACTGATTTTTTCCACGCTTTACTGACAACGAAAGACCTCCCCTTTTGGCCCCGCGGTTCCTCTCTCCATAGTAGGCGACGCGGCGTCAATTCCCGGAAGCGGTCAATCAAGGGGAGAGAAATCCAGGGTCAACTGTATATTCATTTACAACATCATCTATTCAAATTCAGAAATATAGTAACTCTCTTTTTCTAAAGGTTAGAAGAGGAAAGTTTCAAATTTTGACAAATTTTTGTTTGTCCAAAAAAAATAATAATGTTTACAATCGAAAAAATCTTTATTTAATGCAATAAAATTTAAAAGAGTTCAAAATATATTTGAATGATGTCAAACAACTTTTAAAGATTTTAAGAGATTTCTAAAAATTATTAAAACTCAGTGAGAAAATCTAACTGTTCTTGGTTAAAGGCTCATTTTTCTCGATTGAAAAATCTACTATTACATTTTTCTTTCAAAATTCATCTTTTTTATTTAAAAATGTTATTACTTGGTTCAAAATTGAATTGATTTGTTAAAATTCAACAACTTTGTTAAAAAGTAATACTTTTTGGATAAAAATTCAATTATTTTGTTGAAAGTTTGTCTTTTTGTTTTGAAAATTCAACAATTTGATTAAAATTTGGTTTCTTATAAGAATATCGAATTTTCGTTGTTGAAAATGTAACTATTTTGTTGGTTTAAAAATGTATATCTTTCTGTAGAAATTTTAGCTTTTTTTTGGTTAGAAATGCTATTGTCTATTAGAAATGAATCATTTTTGTCTGAAAGTGAACTTTTTTGTTGAAACTTCACATTTTCGGGTTAAATATTCAACTTTTTTTTTGTAAAATTCGTTTTTACGACTCAAAAATTAATTTTGAATGAATTTTGAATTTATTTTGATGGAAATTCGTCTGTTTTGGTAGAGAATAAATTTTTTGGTTCAAAATGCAACTGCTTGTTCGAAAGTTAATCTGTTTTAGAGGAGAATTCAATATTTTGTTTTTAAATTTAAATTAAAATATTTTTTTTGAAATATTAACTATTACCGTTTATTGTTAAAAATTCATCTTTATACATTTAGTTTCTTGGTTGAAAGTTAAACCAATATCTTAAAAAATAATTTTTCTGGTTAAAGATTCACAAATGTAGTAGAAAATTCGCTTTTTTTATTACAAATTAATTTTTGCAACAGCAAATTGAACTATTTTGTTAAAAATTCCACTGATTGTTTGTGAGTGAACTTTTTTGTTGTAAATAAATATTTTTGAGTTGAAAATTTAACAGTATTATCGGAGATTCACCTTTTTGGCGAAAAATTTCCACAATTTGATATAAAATTCAACTATTTGGAACAAAATTAAACTGTTTTTAGAAAATTATTTTCTTTTGTTAAAAATTAATTCTCCTTTATAAAAATTCAACTGCTCCATTTTTGGTTGAAAAAATATATTTTTCAGTTAAAGTATCATACTATTTAGTTTTAAAAAATTTTTAATGAAAAAATATAACTTAAAAAGTAATCAAAAAGTATTTGGACTCACATCACATTTATTTTTCAAACTATTTAGTTGAAAATTTATATTATTTGTTAAAAATTAATAGACATATTTTGATAAATATTCGTATTCTCTGGTAGAAAATTCAACTATTTGGTAGAAAATATATGTATTTTGTGGAAAATTCGTCTTTTTAGTAGAAAATCAATTTTTTGGTTGAAAATGCAATTGTATGTTTGGAAATTAATCTGTTTTATTTGAGGCTTCAAGCATTTTGTTGAAAATTCCTCTTTTTTGGTTATATCCAACTGTTTTTTTTTAATTAAAATGAAAATCTTGTTTAGTCTTAATATAAACAATTACATGTTTTGGTAAAAATTAGTAATTTTAATTAGAAAATTCAACTATTTTGCAGAGAATCCATTTTTTAGCTTAAAAATTCAACAATTTGGTAAAAATTTCAAGTGTTTTATAGAAAGTTCGTTTACTTTGGATTGAAAATGAATTTTTTTTAAATGAAAATTTAACTATTCCATTTTCTTTTATAAAATGATATTTTCTAGCTTACAAAATATTTAATTTGTTGAGGTTTCATCTTTTTTTGTTAGAAAATTAATCTCCTTACTCGAAAATTCATATTTTTTGTCATAAAATTAATATTTTTAACCAATTATCAAATGAACTTACAACTATTTTCTTAAGGAAAAGTAAAAAAATACTGGCATTACTAGACAATTGTGAAACATAGTCTCTTTAGTGTCATTTTTTCGAAATAGTAGTAAAATAGACTCATTGCTCAAAAAAGTATCAAATAGTGTTAAGAGTATTGTCAGTCCTGAGCCTATATTTATATTATTATTATTATTATTATTATTGAACTGCGGTTAAAAACTAAATAAATTAATTGAAATTAATTAAAAAAAAAGTACTATGCCTTTATTTTAAAACCTTGGTGAAACAGAGGTTTATACACGGGTCACTCATGCTGCTAAAGTATCATTGAGTCCTTCAGCATGAGTACATATACCACTAGACGACTACACTTCACTGGGTATGGGCTTGTAAGCATTTTTATTTTACTGAAGTGAGTTTAAAATCACTGTACGAATTTTATCACAACCAGTGATAACCCGTGGCTGCATCCGACTTTATTATAAGTACACGCATTTGCCTAGACATTTGGCCAGGGAAGAGGAAAACTGCATAAAACCACCTTCGAAGTTCATCCGGTTTTTTAAAAGTTGAGTTTCAAGGCAGAAATTAGGTTGAAAAATGTTGATACTGAAGTACCTATCCATGTTTGGAAAAAGTTTGTACGAAACGTGGTCTATAAAAATGTTGAATAATAAAAATGAACAAAATTCTGGAAAGATTGAATTAATTTTTGTGGTAGTCACTACCACTATATTTAATACTTTTTCCATGATTTGATGAAGAAGAGTTTGTTCTGAAAAGATCAATGTTGATTTTATTCATCTGCAGATAGGTGCTGAGTAATGTACGAGTTCGTACCAGAAATCGTGATGATCGAAAAGTCAGTTTTACGGCTGACCAAATGCTCCCGACAGTCAGACAGCGCGATGAAGCAGAGGCTAATTACGTAAGAATAGAATTCCTTACGTAAGATACAGTTGCGTTCCATAAGCTCACCAAAAGAATGTTGCACATTTTGCTATTTATGCAAAATCTTCATTCAAAATTGTTATCCCTTTTTAATTTTAGGGTGGACGTTTTAATAGAGACTTAATACAAATTTTAATAAAATTTTGATTGCTCAAATAAATTTTACTTATTTTAATATTATTTATTTTTACTACATTTATTTGAAGTTTAATAGCTGTTTAATAAAAAGACGCTTTAATCAAAATTCCTGGTCAGTTCCCGGTTTTTTCCCTGTCATTGAATTAAAAAAATTTGAAATTTTATAGCTGAACATTTTTTTATTTAAAGTAATCAGAACCGTACAGTATACTAAATCACTCAAAATGAAACTCTTTTTATTTTAAAATTGAGGCTTGAACATTTTTAGGTCAAAGATTTTTACTTCAAACGCTCGATAAACACGTATAAAATATACGCTTTTAACACTTTTTAAATCAAAATTTTTTATTATATGACACTAAACTGCAAAACTCAAAATTCTTAATTTGTATCAATTAGAGAACAGTTTAAAGATTTATGTTTAAAAAAAATAAATCCACGATATAATTTTAAATGCTCTAAATTAAAGAATGAATCAATAAACTGATAAATTTTCAAAATTATATCATTTTAAATAATTTTGAAGTAAAAAGCATAAAAATTAAAATATAAAAAGTTTTTTTAACCGAAAAATTAACTGTTATCATTTTACACATAAAAATATATTTTGAAATCTTTAGATATATTCTCCTAAAATAATTTTTTCAAAATAAAAAAAATTATTTAAAACTTTCCCAGGAAACGTAAAAAAATTTTGGTATTATCTTTAAACACATATAATTTTTTAAAGACTTTCCAAATTTTATTTTTAAATCTTCAAAAATCTACACTTGTTTAGAATTTTTAAAAATATTTTCAAATTTTTAATTATTTTTTTAATTTATTCAAAACTTTAAAATATCTTTAAAAACGATTTGAATTTTCATTGAAGTGTTAAACAATTTTAAGTTTCGAATAGATATTTATTAGGTTTATTTTTTTTTGGAATCATAATTAATAAAAAGATAAAATTTTTATAAAAAAGATGAATTTTCTAAACAAAAAGATGAATTTTCAACAAAATTGTTGAATTTGCGACTAAAAGACATTTTTCAGTAGAGACCAAAAAAAATTGAGGCAAATTACAATTTTAAGGAAAAAATATTTTTTCATATAAAATAAAAATTTCAAATGACTGTTTTTTAATTTTCTTTGTTTATTTGTTTTGAGGTTATATAAATGTAATAGATTTTGTTTGAAGATTCACAAAATTGTTGAAAAACTTTGAGAAACTTAAACGGTATTTAAGAATTTTTGATTAAATTTAAGAATATTTTGTAAATGTTTGTAAATCTTTCAAAGTTTTGAAATATGTTTAATCTCTTTAAAATTCCGAAAATTCCAAACTTTTTTTTTAACTGACTCAAATGATTCCTAAAATTCTTTGAAAATCTTCTAGATTTAGTTTTGACATTTTTATATAACTTTTGTAATATTTTATAATTTTGTACAAAGTGTCTTGTCTTTTCCAACTCATCAAATTTGTCGGGACGACTAGCCGCAGCCAATATTTCAAGATACTCTGAAAATAAATTTTTAAAAATAAAGAATCATTTTCAATATTCCCAGAAATCTTGACAAATTATTATCTTTAAGCCTTTGAAATTCTTTAAAAAACTTTAAAATTGTATTTCTCAACATTAAAAAATCTACATTTTGTCTTAAGTTTTTTGAAATTGTTTAAAAACTTTAGAAAATTAAGAAATCTTTTGCAATGTTTTAAAATCTTTTTTAATATTCTCTTAAAATAAATTTTGTAACAAAAATAATTTAAAACTTTGCGAGAAATCTTAAGAAAATTTTTTATTCTCTTAAAACCTTTCAAAATTCTTAAAAAGCTTTAAAATTTGTTGCTCGAAATCTTAAAAAATCTACATTTTGTTTAAAATAAGATTATTTTTGTATCCATTCAAACGCCCAAATATCTTTGAAACTTATTTGAATTTTTTCTGAAATTTTGTAACCTTGCAAAATAAAAAAATTGTAGTGTGAAATCTTTGACATTTGTTGCCGAAATTGTTGGACATTATTTAAAATACTTAAAAATATTTTAAATAATTTTCCTCAAATAAAATTAAATTGAATTTTCCCTGAAATCTTAAAAAAAATTAATTATCTCAAAAACTTCAAAAACCTTCAAAGAGCTTCAAGATTTTATTTAAAAATCTTCAAAAATCTACATTTGTTTTTGAATTTGTTATTAGCGGTAAATTTTTTTAAATTACTGAATTTTTTTTTTTTGTTACCTACAGTCCACTTTTTTAAGTTTTGTACATAATTTCATTTTTCTTATCTCTTTAAATTTGTAAAAAAATTTCCAAATTATTCGAGTAGAAAAATGTTGAGGACAGAATTATTTTCAAAAATTAAAAAACATTTATAATTAAAAAGCTCTCTTTTATCAATAACGCAAGTTTCTTAAAAGGGAAGTAAATATGACCTTTCAACTCCTACGTCATCGTATAAAACGCATCGTTGCTTTCCAGAGCTGATCTTTTAGCCTTGGCTAAATGCGCATATGCCCAGTCAGATTATTCAGTTAATCCAGACACCAATAATAAATGTGCAATATCGTCAAATCTCACACAAGAGATCTTTCACACATTTCTTAATTTGCGTATAATTTTTCACTATCTTCACGTCTTAGTTTCATTTTTCAAATAACTATCTCTTAATCAAATGACAATCAAAGTACTTCTGCATGACATAAATTCAAAATTGTGGGCGTTTCAACAATTTTCTACAATTAAAAAAGAATTTTAAAGGAGACTTCAATAAGGGAAATATCTTCTAATTTGAAGATAACTAATACAGAGGAAAATCTAATTTGATTAGCGGATATTTCGAAATTGGCTGCCTTTCATTTTGAACTGACGTGATTAATAACACAAATCAAAATTAAGTAAAATATTTTTGGTACGAGTAGATACTTGGATATATGAAATTAAATCTGTGTAGACAGTACATTGTTTCCAGTGAGACTAGTTTTATTTTAAAAAATTATTAATAATACTGTTAATAATAATGTAGTAATAATAATGTAATAATAAAATTATTTCAAATTTTTTGTAGGTCCTGCAGGATATGCATTTTTTGTAACAAAATAATTATTTAATTTTTTTGCAGAAACGAAAAGATCATATGTGAATTACACAAGAAAAATCAGAACAAAATTTGAGGAATCATTTAAATGAGAGGTTAAAATGTAGATTCCGCTTTCTTAAATATTAGGACAAATTAGGCAGTTAGTTGTAACTCTGGTGAAGTTTACAGTACTTGCCATCAGCTCATCTTCCGCTCGTTTACGGCTCGCCTCCCACTCGCCTCCAACTCGCCTTCGACTCGCCACTGGCTCGCATAGCAAACTTCACTCTCGTGCGTAACTGCCTTACTTTCCGCACTTGTAGCACAATATGCTATTCAGTCTATTAAAAATGCAAATAAGAAAATGCCCTACAACTGTAGCCGCTATGATATTTATCTTTCTCTGTCACGTGGATTTTTTTGCAATACTTTATGAAACAGGAATTTTTCCTCGCTCCAATTTAAAGATAAAAAGAATAAAAGCTGAAAAAGGAGAATATCATTCGTATAGATGTCAATATCGGGGCGACTTCCTAATAAGAAAACGTTAGCTGTCAAATGCAGCCTGAGGGAAAGTTTCGTAAAACAGCATACAGGAAGTAAATCGACTCGAAGCTGTGAAGCAGTGAACTGGCTTTTTCGACGAGTGTAATTTTTTTTTAGTACGAGCCGGAGACGAGTACTGAAAGAATAGATATTTTAGAAACTTTACTTTTTTTTAAACATGAATTCAGGAACTTTCTGAACGTTTAAAAATTTTTTATAATTAAGTAAATTTTAGAAGTTTATGGTGAATTTATAGATTACTAAATTATTTTTAAATTTTCGTGAATTGTTAAAATTTAATTAAATTCAAGGTTCAAAAATTTCAAAAATGCACGGAAATTGTTTGTACTTTATAGGTGATTTATGGTAACTTATCACTTCTAGTTGGCCCAAAATGCTCTCAAAACAGGGTAAACAAGGTGATTTTTCAAGAAAATAGACCCTAAATTCACAAGATTTCAAGTCAAATTATATTGCGCTTTCAACAGAAAAAAAGTTAATTTTTAAACAAACAGTTGTATTTTCATCCAAATAGTTAAATTTTCAAGCCGAGAAAAATGTTTTGAAGACAGTTGCATTTTAATCAAAAAAATTAAATTTTAACTAAGAAAGATGAATTGAAAAAGACAAATTTTCTATTCCAAAAGACGAAAAGATGACTATGAAAATAGTTGAATTTTGAACCAAATAGCTCAATTTTCCAGATAGAAATATAAATTATAAACCAAATGGTCAAATTTTACACCAAAAAAGATTAAATTTCAAACAAAAATAGGTAAATTGTTGAATAAATAATTAAATTTTCAGACCAATAAGACATCATTTTTAGAAGACATTTCAACTTTTAACCCGGAAAGTAGAATTTTAACCAAAAAAGTTCATTTTTAACCAAAAAAGGTGAATTTTTAACCGAAAAGATAAACTTTGAATCCAAAAAGATGAATTTTAAACAACAAATAAAAGTTTTTTAACATATAAAAGACTTTCAAACAAAATGAACAAATTTTCAACAAAATAATTGATTTTTCAAAAAAATATTGCAATTTTTAATAAAATATATAATATGACAATCAAATAGTTAAATTTCCAGCTTATCAAGAACAGATGTTCAAAAAATGGAATAGTTAAATTTTCACGTAAACAAAATTAATTTTTAACCAAAAGAAAACGGATTCTTGAAACAAAATAGTCAAACTTACATCCAAAGAGGTGAATCTGAAATAAATTTATTTTCAACAAAGTATTCTAACTTCCAACCAAGTACTTGAATTTTAGACAAAAAAAAGATGAATAGTTGAAAAAAAGTTATATTTTTAACCAAACAGATGAATGTTTAATTTAAATTATGAATCTTAAACAAAAAAAGAGTCCTTAAAAAAGTAGTTCAACTTTCAACCAAGTAGCTGAATTTTCAACAGAAAAAAAAACAAATTTTCAACAGAATAGTTAAATTTCCGCGCAAACAGGTGAGTCTTTGAAAAAAGGAATTTTGAACAAAATATTTGAACTTTCAACCAAGCAGTTGATTTTTGACAAAGCAAAAAGATGAATTTTAAACAAAATTGTCAAATTCTCAACCAAATAGATGAATTTTTAAATAAAATGATGAATTCTCAACAAAGAAAAAGAAGTTCTAAAAAAGTAGTTGTATTTCCAAACAAGTACTTTAATTTTGAACAAAAAAAAAACAAATTTTTAACATAATAATTAAATTTCCAAAAAAAAAAAAGAATTATTAACTAGAATGATGAATCTTCACCAAATAACGGGAATTTTTAAAAAAGTAGTTTAACTTTTAACCAATTAGTTGAATTTTCAATCAGAAAAACGAATTTTCAACATAATAGTTAAATTTTCAATCAGAGTTAAATCTTGGAAAAATTAGTTTTCAACCAAGTATTTTCACTTTTAACCAAGTAGTTGAAATTTCAACAAAAAACAAAACGAATTTTGAACAAAATAGTAAACTTTTTAACCAAAAGTCAAATCCTAAAAACATGAATTTTTTAAAGAGTATTTAACTTTCATTCAGGTAGTTACATTCTTAACAAAAAATATATTTTTTCAGCAAAAAAATTACATTTTTAATCTTTTAGATGGATTTTTAACTAAAATGATGAATCTACAACAAAAAAAGAAGGAATTTTGATGAAAGTAGTTGAATTTCAACCAAAAAAGATTAATTTTTAAGAAGAAACATAATACATAATCCAGAATTAAAAAAAAAGATTTTTACTTTAAACCAAATACAGCTAAATTCATCTAAAAAAGACGAATTTTTAATAAATTAGTGTAACACTCAATCATAAAGCTTAATTATTAAGTAAAAAGCTCAAATTTAAACAAAAAAAATGTAATTGATAATAAAATAATTAAATTTTCAATGCAAAATACAAATTTTTAACAAGCCAGTTTCATTTTTGACCAAAAAGATTACTTTTTAACAGGATATAATAATTTTCAAAAAAAGAATTAAATTTTTAACCAAATAATAGAATTTTAATCAAACCAAACAGGAAATAAAAGAGGAAAATTTCTGAATAGGGGAATAGCGGGGAACTAGGGAAGAGTGTAAAGGCTGCATTTTTAATAAACTTTTAGAATCTTTTATAAATGAAATCAAACAATTTTTGATTCAATTTTATAAGCTTTTAATTTATAATTTTTGAAAGTTATTTAATAGTGCTTTTTACAGAAATTGCTGTAGTTTTGCAATTTTTTTTTGTTTCAAAATCTCTGATTTTTCTATGGCTTTCCCTGACCAACCAAATTTCCTGCCTTTCCCTGATTTTTATGTTTTCCCTGCCCTACAGCCACACTAGCCATGCTAGTGTTTTGAAAGAATATTATTGTAGAATGCAATTTTTTTAAGCTTTCTTTTTTTACGTTTTTTTTTTACGTAAAACGTTCCCTTTCTCTAGATGCACATGTTATTTTTGGTAACAAATGCATGACTAAAAATGATAAATCGGCACAAAAAAAAAAATTTTACCAAATTTGTTAAACTTTCAACCCAGAGGTTGAATTTTCCAAACAAAGAGGAAAAAAACCTTCAACTTTTAAAAATTTGTTGAAGTTTTTGAAACTTGCGGAAATTTAGAGTATTTAAAAATTTTCGAAATTTGAGCAAATTTTCGGTAATTAATAGTAATTTATCGCGTCATCAAAGCAGAACCGTACAGACCCCCACAAAGAAATGAAAGGCAGGATGCAAAATAGTATTTTACGCACTAAGGCGAGCAGTGAGTCTTTATCTACGTAAAGTGTCCTCTTTCCTAGTTGCATAAGTTATTTTTTATCATAAATATATGACTTCAAACATTTTATGTAACACAAGAGACTGTCAAAGTTTCAACCAAAGAGATGAATTTTCAACTAAAATAACGAATCTTCAACAAAGAAAAAAATAAATTTCTAAAAAATGAGTTTAATTTTCAACCTAGATGTTGAATTTACCAACCAAAAAGAAGCATTTTTAACAAATAATATATAATTATTTTGTGACACAGTTGGATTTTTAACTAGAAAATATAAATTTTTAACAAAAAGAAGACTTTCCAATAAAGTAGTTAAACTTTCATCTACCGACATGAATTTTTAACTAAAATTATGAATGAGGGAGGTGACTTGACCGAGAATTTTATTGACGGGAAAAAACTAGGCAATGACCGGAAATTTAATTTCAAACAAACGGAAATTTAATTCTGATGGCAGGAGAATTTAAGTTTTTATTATTTTAATAATTTTGGTCAATTTAGAAAAGTTATTTCTACTTTATCTACAGTCGTAGAGTATATCAGTGTGCTTATTAGGTAACGGATTCATTTACTTAATTAAAAATTCAACTATTGAGTTAAAAATTAAACTCATTTATAAAAAATTAATTTTTTTATTGTAAATTAATTTCTGGTTCATTTATTTCTGTTCCATCCCTAATTAAAAATTTATCTTTTTTCAAAATAAAATTTCTACTGTTTCGCTAAAAATAAACATTTTTTACCTGAAAATTTAGTTGAAAATTCATGTTTAGTTGAAAATTAATTTCCCTAACTAAAAATTCAACTGTTCCATTTTTGATTAAAATCAATCTTTCCTAGTCCAAATTCAACAACTTAAATGACAATTGGTCTTTTTTAAAAGAAAATTTAACTACATTGCTGAAAAAGAAGGAATTTTGTTATAGAGTTTAAAAAACGTAATTTCAATTTTCAAAAAAACGCCTTTTGGCTCAAATTAATACGTTTTTTTAAGCATACACCATCACGTTTATTTTTGTGTAAATTGCATCATTACAAAAGTAAACAGTTTAATTTTGCGCAAGGAATAATAAAAATTAAAAAAGCTATCTAATTTTGTTTAATAAAAATGACATTTTTTATCTTCCTTTACCGATTTTAATTTTATAAACTATCCCGAATTATTTATCTTTTTCAAAACTATTTGCTTTTAATTTTAAAAAGTTAAAAAAAATACATGGATTTTTACGGCCCCAAAAAATGCATTCTCTAATTGTAGTAAACACTTAAAGTTGGCGATGGGTCCATCTGACCCAGTGTGCCCTTTACGTTCCATACAGGAAGTGTGCCGATTAAGGGTTCATTATTGAAAATTATTTTTTAGTTAAAAATTCGTTTATTTTGGTAGAAATCAAACTTCATGGCGAAAAATTCATCTTTTTGGACAGAAATTAAATTATTTCATTTAAATATTCACCATCTTAGTTAAAAATTGATCTTTCTGGTATGAAATTCAACTATTCTGGTCAAAGATTTACAATTTAAGATAAAATTTAATCACTTTGTTTAAAAATGTAATTATTTTTTATGTCATTTTTTTTTGTTGAGTAAATTTTTTTTACTGAAAATTTAACTCGCTCTACCCGAATATTGAAAATGATCCTTTTCTTTGAAAGTTAATCTTCTTGTCTGAAAAATCTTATCGGTTAAGAAATCAAGTATTCCAGCAAAATACTTATCATTTTAGTTAAAAATTTCTCTTTTAAGTTAGGAATAAAATTACATGAATAAAAGTTGAACTATTTTGTTAAATTTTTTTTTTAAGATTCATAATTTTAATTAAAAATTTATTTTTTGTGTTGAAAAATGAGCCATTTGATTGGAAAATAATTTTTTTTTTTTTTTTGATTAAAAGGTATTTTTTTCCGCAAATTTAACTATTTTGTTAAACTATTTGGTTGATAATGATTATTTTTCTCAACTGAAAATGTAACTATTATACCAGTTGAATATTCCACAATATTAATTAAAAACTTATTTCTTTTGTTGAACATTCATTTTTTGACTCAAAATACAATCAATCAATTTTTGGTTGAAAAATGATTTTTTTCAGTTGAACATTCGTCTTTTGTGGTAGAAATTAATCTTCTTGGTTGAAAATTCATCTTTTTAGTCTAAAGTTTAATTATTTAATTTAAATATTCATAATCTTAATTAAATATTTTATAGTTTTAGTTGAAAATTCATTAGTTAAAGATTAATTCTTTTTGTTGAAAACTCATGATTTTGGTTTAAAATTCAACTATTGCAATTAAAGATTCATCATTTGGACTGAAAATTCATGAGTTAGGTTAACATTAATTTTATTAACTAAAATTGTAACTATTACATTTTTGATTGCAAGTTGATTTTTTTAGTTCAAAATTCAACTATTTGGTTAAAAGTTTGTCTTCTTTAATTGAATATTAAACTATTTCGTTAAAAAAATCAAATTTTTTAAAAATTGTTTTCTTTGGTAGAAAATTAATCTTGTTTGAAAATTCATCATTGTGGTTGAAAATTCAAGTATTTCAGTTAAATATTCATCACTTTATTTAAAATTTGATCTTTTTAGCTTAACATTCAACGACTCTAAATAATTTTTCTAACTGAAAATTTAACTTTTGCATTTTTGTTGAAAATTGATATTTTTTAGTGGAAAATTTAAGTATATATTTGTTTCAAAATTTAATTACTTTGGAATTTTTCGCTGTGTTGTGTTAAAGGATGTTTAAAATGAACGTGATAAATTTAAATGTTTGAGTTTTGGGGCAAATATTAATATTTTACTTTGATTTGATCGGAAAAATTAAAAAACTCGACCGGGAAAAACCGGGAAATGACCGGTAATTTCGGATCGTCCGCCAAATCGCCACTCTGATATTCAACTAGAATCATTCAATTTTAAAACTTTTAAAGTAATTTCCGAAAATATATATACATACGGAAATTTCCGGTTATCAATAGTAACACAGTCCCACAAAAAAAAGTGGTCCGAACTTTACGCATAACTAGGCTAACCTTATGAATTTTGAGCCTCTGAATGCGAATCCGACCTCATAATTTCCCCTAGACCCCGCAATTTTCCCCTAGGCTAGGAACAAAAAAAGTGATCTGAACTTTACATGTGACTAGGCTAAACTTATGGATTTTGAGCCCCTGAATCCGCCTCCGACATCAGAATTTCTTCTAGACTCCACAACTTTCCCTTAGCCTACGGACAAACAGAAAAAAGCGGTCTGAAGTTTACATGGGACTAGCTTAAGCTTATAGATTTTAAGCCGATAAATCCTAATCCACCCTCCGAATTTCACCTAGAACCCACAATTTTCGCCTAGCCCAGGGAAAAACTGTAAAATGTTGTCTAGGGGAAATTCTAAGGCCGGATTCGTATTCAGCGACTCAAAATCCATACGGTTAGCCTAGTTGCATGTAAAGTTCAGACCAATTTCTTTGTTCTTTATAGGCTAGGGGAAAATTTTAGGATTTAGGGCAAATTCTGAGGTCGGATTTGGATTCAACGGCTCAAAATCCATAAGGTTAGCCTAGTCACATGTAAAGTTCAGACCACTTTTTGTTTATTGTGGGTCTGTGTAATGGATCGCTTTGAGTTGGGCTAATACAATTGAAGTTTTTTTTTTGAAACGATCTCAGAAGAGAGGTTTATCAACATTGAGGCACGCGCGTCATCAAAGCAGAACCGTGCAGATCCTTGCAATGAAACAGAAGGCACGATGCGTAAAGATGATTAAGACCCATGACGTGGGTAATTCAATATCACTGGACGCTTACGTTTGCACGATTGATCCGGAAATACGTGCCTGGTCCAATACGAGAAACGAGCCTGGCTTGGTTGGATAAAGATTAAAGTTGCTTTCGAGAGGGAGTTTAAACCAAGAACAAGATTACACCAAGTACTTCTACTTACGCTACCAGGTAACCGTATCTTCCACTAGAAAAACAGAGTAAATAGTGAGAAACGAGTCTTCAAAGAATTAAGACAAAATCAACAAGGGCGCAAATGAGGCATTCTAGACGAGGAGGAAAAAATAGTTGACGAGAGCAGTGACTGTAATTTTGCTTGCTTATTCTAGGAGAAAGATCAATTTTACCGTACCTCGCCTCAAGCTGTTCGAAAGAACCGTGATGTAAATTGAGTTCATTATTTCTTGAAACCCAATACTAAATTGTGCATCTGGAATTCAACTGCACAATGATTCAATCTGGAATATTGATGAAGTCAAAGTTTCTGATAAAGAAACTCGAGAGAGTACAATTTTTATTCTGACAATATTGACTTTAAGATCTAGTAGAATTGAGCCGATGGATAGTGTAAGGGGATATAAAATTCACACGGCCGTTCCGGTCGGCCCATATTGTCTTTAAAAACGATTTTAAAAATTGAATTTTTAAAACATATGGCCTGCTAGGAAAGTTTATAGCGCATCTTTTATCCCCTTACAAAAAATTT
>JAUELO010000089.1:2255070-2275906 GCA_032357855.1 Amphibolips quercusostensackenii | reverse complement strand
AAAATTCTAAAATCGGTGCATAATTGCGTTCTAAATGTCATTTTGAACCTCGTTTTCCGATTTCACCCCACTGTGCGGCGGTGTGGTCGAGGCGCTAAAGTATTCTCACCTCTCACGCGCTCGATAATCGATCTCTCTTTGACGCGCTGTTTGAATGCTCGTATTTTTTTAACGATTCATTATATTAAAGTGGTAATTTGAAGAATACTTCATTATACCCTAATGAACATTCCTTTCACTAGAAGTTTAAGCTTACTCAAAATTCCCCCGATAAACGAAGCGTTTGAAAGTTGCATAACATTCTTTTGATACAGCTTAAGAAAAAAATTACTAGCTTTTTTTCTAACAAATCGAAAAAGTTTTAATAAGCATATTATCTCCAAAATAGCTTAAAACATAATTTCTCTAATTTTTATGTAAAAATATTTAGAACTTTTTTTTTACAGCGAGTTAAAGTCAAAATATTTATTAAATTTTGTTTTTCACAAAATACAGTTTTTTTTACTTTCTTTCAGAAACAGTGAAAGAAACAACTTTTTTGTAAAAGGATAAAAGATGCGCCACGAAATTTCTTACAAAGACATATGTTTAAAAAATTTAATTTTAAAAATCGATTTTAAAGACAACAGGGGCCAAACGGAACGGCTGTGTGAATTTTATATGCCCTTACACTATCCAGCGGCTCAATTGTATTTCTTATTTTACAATAGATCATTTTTAACTCTATCCTTTTGCGATTTTTTGGTTTCATCTTCAAAAAGTAGGGTAAAACTGAGGAATAACATAATTTCCAGTTCAATAAATTAGTACCATTTCTTTTACTCTTAATAAATCTTACTTCTTTTTAAAAATTATAAACTTTGAAATATTGAAAAAAGTTGGTTTAAACATTCTGAAAAAATTTACGTTTGCTCTAAGGATCAAACGAACTTTTTGATATCAGCAGCTACTTACGAAAACCAGAAAAATAATTTTGAAGCATTTTATACGATCGGTAAGAATATAGGAATGTTTAAAAAATTGAGCAAAAAAATTTTTAATGGTTTTTTGTCGCCAACTTCGATGCTAATTTCTTAGCGTCTCTAGAATCTGAATAATCAAAATTGACAAATCTAAATAATTAAACATTAAGAGAGAATTTTCTGAAAGTCGTTGCATCTAAATAAGAGTGATTTTCTAATCAGGGTGGCTGTATTATTCTAAGAAAAAATTCCCTGTCATTTCCCGGTTTTTTGCCGGTTCGCAAAAACTGTTTACGGCCATTGAAATTAAAAAATTCAAACTCTTGAAACTGCAATTTTTTTCACTTGAAGTAATCAAAAGTGAACTGCAAATTAAATCACTCAAAGTGGAATACTTTTGAATTAAAAAAATTTTAAATTGAGCTTAAATTTTTTTAAATTTAATAGTTTCACAATTTTCATGCAAAACATTTAGGCTTTTAACACTTTACAAATGAACAACTTAAAATTAAATTACATTACACAAAATTTTTTTTTTGAGTTTTGTAATATGAATAGTTTAGAGATTTATGGTAAAAAAATCTAAACCAAAAAGTTTTAATTCAGAAAAATAATCAATAACCAAACTCTCCTCTCTCATAACTCAATAAAAATGTTCAAAATAAAATAAGTGCGTCTTTCAGGTTAGAAAAACTTGAAATCCCAAATTTTCAACGTTCCGAACCGATAAAAATTTAAAAAATAAGAAAGATTTCTGCTCCACTTCAGAAACAATTAAAATCAAAATTTTCTCCCTCCTGATTGGATGAAAATATTGCATACAAAAAAAATGTTTCTTTTTCAATTCAGAAATAATCGAAATTCTCACCCTCACAGCTGAATAAAAATCTTAAAAATAAAAAATTACAAAATTTCCTCCCTCCCAACTTGATAAAAATGTTATAAATAAAAAAATGTCCCTCTTCCAGGTAAGGAAAAAAATGAAATAGAAATTTTTTCCCTTCCAATTCAATAAAAGTGTTAAAAATAAAAAATTTTTCTTTCAAATGAATAAAATTAATAAAATAATAATAAAAAATTCCCCTCTCCAACTTAATAAAAATTTTTTAAAAAAATTTTCCTCTTACAACTCAGAAAAAATATCAAAAATAAAAAGTCCCCTTTTTCAACTCAATAAAAAAGTTAAAAAGAAGAAAAAGGCTACTTCCAATTCAGAAAGAAAATAAATAATAAAAATTTCATTCCTTTAAATTCAATAAAAATGATAAAAATAAAACAAGGGCCTCTTCCCATTTGGAAAAAATTAAAAACCAAAATTTCTTTCCTTCTAACTCAATAAATATGTTAAAAATAGAAAATTATCCTTCTTCTAACTCATAAAAAATTGAAAAATGAAATTTCATCCTTTCCAATTCGATAAAAATTTTAAAAATACAAAACGTTTCTCTTCCAATTCAAGAAGAATTAAAAACTTAAATTTCTTTGTTTCAAACTCAATAAAAATGCTAAAAATACAAAATTTTCTCGCCTTTGACCCAATAAAAATGTAAAGAACAAAAATGATCCTCTTGTAATTAAGAAAAAAATTAAACACCAAAATTTCTTTTCCTCTTTTTCAAATTAGAATAGTGAGATTGAAACGTTCTTTACGCGTAAATTCTTTTAAGTTAAATTCTTAAAATTTTAAATCATTTCAAATTAATAATTGAGGACCCGGATCAAAGGGATCCGATCTGAGCGTCAGGATGCCATTACCGGTTCTTTGATCCGGGGCCTCAATTATTCAGTATTGTTATTTATGTATAAAAATTTAACACCTTTACTTCAAAATTGAATTTTTTTTATATATAACAATTAAAATTGCAGCGATCAAAATTTAAATTTATCGGTCTGAAATTTTCACCATTCAAGGACTTCTATTTTAGTTTCCAATTGTTTAGTTTTGAATATAAGAGTAATCCATTAATTTGAAATTTTTCTTAAATTAATTATAGTTGTTACATTTGAAAAAATTTCAGACTCGTCTAGCAAAATCAATTATTGGTCAATTTTCCACAATGGAACTACAATTCAGTTTTGAAAATCATGAATTAATTTATATTTAAGCTTTAAATTTTTAATCGTAAAAGTCTTAAAAACTATTTTAAAATTCTTTTCATAAAAAATGTACACTTAGAAATAAAGACCTAAAATGGTCAAATATTAAATTCACTGCCATTTCCCAGTTTTTCTCGGTCTCAAAAAATTCCTAGTTTGCCCGGTTTCACGATCCAGTAAGCCATCCTACTAATAAATGAGGAACGACTTTCTTATTTCTATCTAAATGAGAAGAAACTATGAAAATATTTCATCTCATCTACTTAGTAAAACAATAATTAAATTCGTAAAACGCATAAAAATAAATAAAAAGAGAAATGGTTGTGACATTTTTAAATTGAGTCAAAAAGACCTTTTGAGATACTTTAAAACTCATATTTAACAAAATTAGAATAAATACGTAAATATTAAGGCATCGCAATTACGAAATAATTTCATGCAAAGGGATGGCGAGAGCGCAGTATTTATCTTAACGTTTCTGGTGAGATTAATCTCGCAAATCGCTTTTGAAACCAACGGGTACACAGAAGATATATAAAGAGCGAGTTGCATCTAACATTCATTACTTTAATGTTGCTTTTAAAAAGCGGAATTCAACCCTCATTATCACTTGTATTTTTCCAACAAATTTAACTTTGAAAAATGGTACAGTGTGCAGTATACTTCTATTATCTTGTTTTGGCAAGGGGGGAGGGACTTTTAAAAATGCGGTTCAGCGGAGGAGGATTACGTCGGATTATATCGGATTACCCTGGATTACCTCTATATACGAAATTACTCCGCCTAAATCAGAATCACGCAAATTTTAAACTAAGAAGGTTAATTTTGTACCAAAAAAGACAAATTTCAAATCAAATATAAGGATTTTCAACGAAATAGTTCAATTTCAATCCAAATAAATAAATGTTTAACTAAAAAGATGAATCTACTAACTGGAATAGTGAAAATTTCAGTTCAAAATTTGCAACCAAAGAGATGCATTTTCAAATAAAATGAAAAATCTTTATATAAAAAATGACTTTTTAACCAATTTGTTGTATTCTCTACAAAGTAGGATAATTTTTAATCAAAAGAGATGAATTCTTAAAACAAAATGTTACAGCGGATGATATTTCATCCACAACAGATTCTAGTTTTAAATAAAAAATAAAAAAAACAGTTGAAGTCAACCAATAAAATGAATTTTTAAACTAAAAAAGGTAACATTTCAAACAAAAATTGAATAGTTATATTTTCAATTTAAAAACTTAATTTCTAACAAAAAAAAATAATTTTTTATCAAAATAGTTTATTTTCAACGAGAGAAATGAATTTCTAATAAAAATTATCTATCTCCAGTAAAAAACTGTATGTTCAATGAAATAGTTTTAAGTAGTTGAATTTTCAACCAAGGCGGTTAATTTCCTGCCAAAGAGGCATAGTTTCAACAAAATACATAAATTTTCACCCAAATAGTGTAATTTTCAGCTGAAGAGATAAATTTACAATAATAAAAGAAGCAGTTTAAATTTTTTTTGTAAACACATTAATTTATCACGAAAAACAAATATTGTTGATGAAGTAGTTGAACTTTCAGACAAGTAGTTGAATTTCAAATCAAAACGATTAATTTTCCACCAAAACAGATCAAGTTTTAGCAAAATACACGAATTTTTAAGAAATAGTTGAACTTTTAACTGAAAATGATGAATTGTAATAATTAAAATAGTAAAATTTTCAGTTGAGAACATAAATTTTCAACCAAAAAGATAAATTTTCAACTAAAAAAGTTAAATTTTTGCATTTCCAGGTATTTCGTGAATTACAGAAATTCTGTGAATTCCAGGAATCCTGTAAATTCCCGGATTCTGTGAAATGCAGGAATTCTGTAAATTCCATGAATTTCTTGAATTCCATAAATGCTGTAAATTCCACGAATTCTGTGAATTTAAGGAATTCCGTAAATTCAAGGAATCCCGTAAATTCTATGAATTCCATGAATTCCTTGAATTCTATGAATTCCGTGAATTCTATGAATTTTGTAAATTTCATAAATTCCTCAAATTTCAGGAACTCCGTGAATTTCATGAATTCGGTTAATTATGTAAATTCCATAAATTCCTTAAATTTCATAAATTCCATGAACCCTGTGAATTCCATGAATCCCGTAAATTCCACGAATTTCGTAAATTAAAGGAATTCCGTGAACTCTATAAATTCCATGAATTACTTCAAGTCTATGAATTCCGTGAATTCTATGAATTTTGTGAATTCCATGAATTCCGTAAATTCCATGAATTCCGTAAATTTTATGAATTCCTTGAATTCCATAAAATCCGTGAATGCCGTGAATTCCATAAATTTTGTAAATTCGGTGAATTCCATGAATTCCGCGAATTCCATGAATTCCATAAATCCCGTAAATCTCACGAATACCGTGAATTCTATAAATTCCATGAATGCCGTGAATGCCATAAATGCCTTGAAATCCATGAATTGTACGAATTCCGTGAATTCTATGAATTCCGTGAATTTCACGAATTCCGTAAATTCCGTGAATTCTACAAATTTCGTAAATTCTGTGAATTCTGTGAATTTCATAAATTCTAAGAATTCCATGAATTCTGTAACTTCTATGAATTCCGTGAATTCCATGAATTCCATGAATTCTATGAATTCCGTGAATTGCATGAATTCTATGAATTCCGTGAATTCCATAAATTCTGTGAATTCCATGAATTCTATAAATTCTGTGAATTCCATGAATTCTGTGAATTCTGGAAATTATGTAAATTCCAGGAATTCTGTGAATTTCACGAATTCCGTAAATTCCACAAATTCCGTGCATTTCATGAATTTAATCAATTCCATAATTTTCTGAAATTTTATGAATTCCTTAAATTTCATAAATGCCCTTCATTCCATAAATTCCTTAAATTCCATGAATTACTTAAATTCCGTGAATTTCATAAATTTCGTGAATTCCATTAATTCTATACATTTCTGGAATTCCATGAATTCATCAAATTCCGTGAATTCCTCTGATTTCGTAAATTCCTTGAATTCTTTGAATTCCGTGAATTCCTGAAATTCCATAAATGCAATGAATTTCATCAATTCATTGAATTTCATGATTTTCTTGAATTTCTTGAATTCCATGTAAGGTACGGCAAAAGTGCCGTACCGCTCCCCAAAAAGTTTCACTTCAGAAACCGGTAAAAAAATTGTCGGTACCGTCATTTTATTTTTCCTAGTTCCGACAGTGTATAAACATCGTAATATTTAACTTGATTATTATAAAATATTTTTATAAACAAATTCTTATTAAGTCTCTTTCTCATAGAAAACCTTTTTTTTTCACGCTAGTTGTTAATATTTTTTATAAAAGTAATAATTTGTAACAAAAATTTTGTGAAAGTTAACAATTACTGTTTTTATAAACATTTTTATAAACAAATTCTTTATAAATACGTTTTTCTCATGGTTAAATTGATTGTTCCGACCTAAAGTGATTTACAATTGTCTTTAAAGCCATTGATATAATACTTTAAGCTTTACTAAAAATAAGCAATATAGATTTTTAATAACAATTTAATTAAACAAGTCTCCTAATCGGCCGTTTTCTCGTAGAATAAAGCGGGTTTTTCTTCAGTTATGATTGAAGTGACATTTATTGCAATGATTAACTTATGAAATTGAATACAAAATCATTTATGTGATTAATATAAACAACTTTCTAAGCAAAACTGAGATAAATCATTTTTACATGTTAAAGGAAGTATACCTGTGTAGGAGTAGGTTAGAGTAGTGTAGAGTAGGTACACTGTGCCTGTAACAAGGCGCCTCACTGAAATTATCCGACAACAAACTAACAGTGAATCTAAAATTGGATATGGAACACAAAATAAAAATTTACGTAATTGTTAATAACAATTTTTATAACAATCTGTGACAAACCGCCGTTAAAAAAGTTTTTTTTTCTTAAATCATTTTTGTGATAATCTTGTTTGTGGTATTGAATCAAAGAAACAATCGATATTTATAATAATAAAATTATTATTAAAAACATAAATAAATAAATTAGGATTCAGAACTCGAATCATTCTTGGACTCAAATTGTTCTAATAGTTCATCGAGTTCTTGATAAAGTTCATCATCTTGACTGATCATTTTTAATGAAAATGATTCACGTAAATATAATTAAGATTACCACAACAGTGATTGTTAAAGACAGTTTGCTATCGAAATTCTTATCAAAAAAATACGCAAATTATTGTTATTTAGTGTACCATATCCAATTTTAGAATCACTGTTTATTGTCAGATAATTGCAGTGGAAAAACCGTCCTTTTTGCATATAAGAATGTTAAATCTTAGCTTTGTTTAAAAAATTGTTTATAACAATCACATAAGTTATGTTTTATTTAATTTTATTGGTTAATCATTCCAATAAAGGTGACTCCAATAATAATTAAAGAAAAAAACATTTTTTCTACGCCGAAACGGCTGATAGGGAGACTTGTTTAATTAAATTGTTATTAACAATCTATATTGTTTGTGTTGAATAAAGCTATGAGAAAAACTCATTAATAAAAACTAGCTTGAAGCAAACAATTTTTTCTATAAGCGAAAAACATAAATAAGAATTTGTTTATAAAAATTGTTATTAGAATTATGTTCTTTGAATGCAGGTGCAATAATTTCGGCTGCTGGTGAGTTTCTATCTGTACTTTTCCTTGAGATAAAAATTCGCAAAGCTGAAATGGCCAATTTTGTCACTTTATTTGTTTATATATTATTTCTATGTAAAAAAATTAAAAAACAGCAAACTACAAAACTCTTCAAAATTTAATTTTAAGCATTTCCGAAAAAACTTTTAAATCGGTTAAGAAATACGCCCTGTGCGCGATTGCTAACAGTAAATTCCTATTCCAGACCACTATGGAGCGGTCCAGCTGATTACTTGTTTCCCCCTCGAGTACCCTTGATTACTGAGCATCCCGTTGAGTGACTGTTCGTGTGAAATCAGCAAAACGATATAAAATTTTCATCGGGATTTAATCGATGCCAAGGATATTGTTTAGTTGTAAGGATTCTTAGGCTTGTTAGGCTTGTTAGGCTTATCCTGAAGGATAGACACAGCGCAGCGGCCTAGACCTGACGAAGACCCGCCACTTAATTATCTTTCATCACGATCTTTCTTTCACCTTCCCTCTCTTACAAGGAGAAAATTAATGCAAGAAACAAAAGAAACCACAATTTGCATAAATTCTCTGTCTTGCAATTCTTTCGCAGCAAATCGTCAATAAACTGGTACAAAGCAACAGGTTTGCTCAAAGGATTATACCGTAACTCAGAAAAGTCCATACATTCCTTATCAGGGTGGCCGCAAAACTTCATTTTCAAAATTCTCTGATTTTACCTTGCCTAATTTTTCATTTTTCCTGGCCATTTATATTTGAAGACCAAAGTAAAAATTCAAGGTGAATTTTAATGAATTCAGGAATCGCCCGTAAGACTTCAAAACGATTCGAGTTAAATTCAAAAGAATTCAAATGAGATGGAAAAATTTGTTTATTTAAAAAATGTCATTGACTTCCGTAAAATTGGAGCGAATTTAGAGGATTTAAAAAGAAATGAGAATAATTCGATAACATTTATAAAAATTTAAGTAAATTAAAAAAAATAATATCAAAAATTCATTGAAATCAGTAATTTTGGAATAAGTTGAAAAAAATTAACGAATTTAAGTAAATTAAAAAAATTAAAGAGAATTCCAAAAAATTTAAAATAATTTGGAATAAATAAATTAGAATTCGCGGTGAATTCCAAAACAATTCCAGTGAATTGCAAAAAAATTTTACAATGTCTTCAAATTTTTGAAACCCTACGAAATTCCTCACTTCTTGTGAATAAATTCTTTAAAATCCATTAAAATATTATAAAATCCTAATAAATTCTATGAAATCTGATACTTCTTGAATTTCTAAAAAATTTATTTAAATACCTTGAATGCTTTTAAATTTCTTTAAAATCACTGAAATTCTCAGAAATCTTCTAAAATACATTGAAATCTTTAAAAAAAATATTGAAACCTTATAGGTCCCATAAAATCGTTTTAATCTTCCAAAACTTTATGAAATTCTTTAAAACCGCATCTTAAAATTTCTTAAAATTTTCAAATCCTTTGAAATCTTTTGAAAAACCTTAAAGCTTTTTAAAGCTTTTAGAAACACCTTGAAATCTTTCAAAATACCCTAAATTATTTCAAATCCTTTAAAATATCATTAAATAACTGAAGAAGATTAAAAATGCCGTGAAATATTATTAAATGCCCTAAAATATTTCAAATCCTTTAAAATCTTTTGAAATCTTCTGTAATTTTGTGAAGTTTTTGAAAATTCCTTGAAATATTTAATAATACCCTTGAATCTTTCAAATCCTTGCAAAAAATTCAATTTATTAAAATCAATTATAAATACCCTAATACATGTTATATAATTTAAAATCTTTTGAAATCACTTGAGATTTTTTAATGCTCTCGAAAATTCATTGGAATTTTCAAAAATACCTTTAAATCCTTCAAATTCAATGAAATCTCTTTGAACGACTGAAATCAACCGAAAATGACGAATTTTGAATAAAATACATCAATATTCGACGAATCAGTTAAATTTTTAACGAAAAAGATGTATTTCAGATAAAAATAAATTTACAAACAAAAAACAATGATTTTTGAACTGAAATGAGGATTTTTTATTTTAAAAAATGACTTTTTAGACAACTTGTTGAATCGTATACAAAGCAAAATAATAAAATAACAACAGATTTTAATTTAAAAATAAAAACAGTGAAAATCAACCATTTCCTCGCGGAACGTCACATATACTTAAATCTTTCAAATACTTTTAAATTTATAGAAATAATTTAAAATAGTTTTAAATCTTAGAAATTTCACGAACTCCCTCAATTCTTGTGACTAAATTCTTTCAAGTCCACTAAAATATTATAAAATAAAACCCGCATATTCTTATAAAATCATATAAAATTTTTTCAAAGCCCTTAAAATATTTTTAAATTCTTGGAAATTTCTTCAAAATTCTTCAGATCTCTTGAAAGTGCCTTGGAATCTTTCGAAATACCCTAAAATATTTCAAATCCTTTGATATTCCTTGAAATTACTGAAATTAATTAAAAGTTCCTTGGTATCTTTAAAAATACCCTAAAATACCGCAAATTTTTCAGATCTCTTAAAAATTTCTTGAAATTTTGAAAATACCTTAAAATCTTTCAGAACCTTTGAACCCTCTTCCAATTATTGAAATTAATTGAAAACTCCTTGAAACCTTTTAAAATATCTTCAAATTTTTGAAATTTTTAAAAATATTTGTAAGCACGTTGAGCTATTAAAAAATCTGAACTACGAAATCACCCAATTCTTGCAAATAAATTCTTTGGAATTCATTCTAATGGTATAAAATACCATGAAATTACATAAAAACTGACATTTCCTGATACCTTAAAATCTTTAAAAATACCCTGAAATATATAATATCATTTTTAACCTTTTGAAATCCCTTAAAATCTTTTGAAATCCTTTCAAACTTTTAGAAGCTCTTAGAAATTCTTTGGAAGTTTTAAAGATACGCTAAGGTGACTCAAATCATTCGGAATGCCTCAAAATTTATTGAAATTTATAAAAAAAAAAAATTTTGAAATATTTCAAAATAACCGAAAATATATCAAATTCTCTAAACTCCCACGCCACTTCTCAAAGCTCTCGAAAATTCTTTGAAATTTAAGCAAACATCTTGAATTCCTTTGAAGTCTCTTCAAATTATTGAAGTCTGTTAAAAATTTCTTGAAATTTTTTATGACACCATAAAATATT
Source organism: Amphibolips quercusostensackenii (assembly GCA_032357855.1). Classification (NCBI taxonomy): domain Eukaryota; kingdom Metazoa; phylum Arthropoda; class Insecta; order Hymenoptera; family Cynipidae; genus Amphibolips; species Amphibolips quercusostensackenii. Next base: position 2,264,978 of record JAUELO010000089.1, on the reverse strand, counting down.
TAAAAATAATTCAAGAAAATTCAGAAATAGGTATAAACTTGAATTTAAAAGTGGTTAATCTATGGGTTAATTTACTTGAAATGAAAGTGACTAAAGTAATCTTTTTAATTACAAAAGTGACTTAAAAAAGTTGACTATGAGTAAAGTATTTTGAAACGTCGACATTATGCCCCAAAAAGATTTAAAAAAAAATGATATAGTTCCCTTGAGAGAAACAAAATTTGACTTCTGTCTAAAATTTTATAGCATGGAAAAATGTTTTTCAGTGTTTTTAAATACAATATTTCGTATGACATTAAATTTTCCTTAAAAAAAATAGATTTTGATCACTGTGAGAATAATGAGGGGGTCTAGTAAATTTTCAACTTCCTCAATTTTTTATTCTAAACTTAAAAAAAAGTTGAGCATAAAAAAAATATATAAAATATAAAAATTCAACAGACTAGTAGTCTAAGACTTTAACTTTGCACTGATGATTTCACCTAGAGATAAAAACGTATCCTATACGAGATTCCTTCCACTTCGCAAGAGAGAGCATCTATAGTTTTAAATAAAAAAATAAAAAAATAATTCCTGATGCGTATACCTTACAGGAAAAAAGTTGAAGGTGAGCATTGAATTGTCATTTCTCATTCATTTTACACTTTTATATAAAGTTACGACATTATCTTCTAATCCTATCGAATATAAATAACTGTGATGAATGAAAAATTGTAATATATATTTTTAAATCGTAGATAGATACCGATTATAAAGGTTGCAGCACCTTCTTTTTCGATTTTTTAATTTTTTAGATTAAAATTTGAAAGATGATACTATTTAAAAATGTGAACATCCGAGTTTTTAAATTTTTAATTAACACAAATTTCAATGTTAAAACAATTACTTCGGATAAATAGTTTTTGAAGAACATGAAAAAATCTGCCTTAGCCCGGATTTGAACCGGGAACGCCACTATAGATGAGTGGAGCAACCAATTACGCCATCGAGACCTCAGCAGATCTTTTCTTGTTCTTCTTATCTACCTTTTTTACAAGGCTTCGATGGCGTAGATGGTAAGCGCTCCACTTATGGATAGTGGTGTTTTTGGTTCAAATCCTGTCCGAGTCAGATTTTTTCTTGTCTTTCAAAAATTGTTTATTTGAAGTAATCGTTTGAAATCGAAATTCGTATTAATGAACTATTTTTATAGGAAAAATTGGACTCACCTGTGCACTACGTTGGCTAGAAGGTCATTGTGTCTTAATCTGTAGTCGACATCGACCTTTTGATAGTTGACAGTCAAGGTACCAGCACGAATGCATCTTTCGTACTCTTCAGCCGGATGTGCCCTAAATTCCCTGGCAAAAACCTCCAGGATTTTTTCACCGACCCACCGACCCTTCGTGAATGTTGTGAAGGTAAAATAGTACGGATACACCTTTCGCAGGCCTGAAAAAAAATTGACATGATTAAAATACTAAAATTTTAAAAGCAATATATAAATAATATGAAAACATTTGCAAATAACTAGGAAAACATTTAATTGTTCATTGATAATATATAAGCAAATACGCCTAGGACTCAATTTAGAGATCGAAAATAGTGTAAATAGTGTCAAAATATTATTATAAAATGTTCCAAGTATAGTCGAACCTGACGAGTTGGTCGGTTTTGGAACTGACAATGGTAACTAGAGAGGTCCACAGAACGTAAATAGCCAGGGGCGTATATTGAAACATTTGCGGTGGATTTTTCTGCGTAGTAGAAAATATTTTGAAAATCTTTTTTTCTGATACGGAGACAAGAGTAAACTAAATATTTAAGAGAAATAAGGAAGAAGGCTTGCTGTTACACCTTAAAATAAATGTTTCAAAGACAGCAAAACTCTTGCCAGCACTTGACACTTTGAGGTCACGAAATACTGCAGTGGGCGTATGTACTGAAAAGCGCAGGTCGACTTGAAATCAATAAATGCCACCAATAATAATGCAGATAAATATTTTTTCAATTTTTTACTTTAAAAATTAATTAAATTAAATCTAAGAAATAGCTACTTTCTTTAAATAAGTTATTATACAAAATTAGTTTGTTGCATCACGTCACTAAAAAACCGATCGATCCGATCGGCTGCAGTCACCTCTGGCGCTTAAGAGTCAATTGCGACGCAACGTCATGACGCATTTACCCAACTAGGCCGTTAAAGTACAGCGCTTTATTGATACGCTCCTGTTTTTTCACGCTTGACTATTAACTAACGACCCCCCTCCCTCTTGCCCCGCGACTCCTTTCACCATAGCCTGCGGTGCAGCGTCAATTCTCGGAAGGCAACTAGCCAGGCGCCAGCTATTCAGGTTCGACTGCATTAAAAATAAACTTCACTGTTTATCAAAATGTGATTCTTTAGTCTATACATTATGAAAATTCTTAAGTATATATCGCAGGTTTTAAAGTGTTTCTCCTTTTTCTCATTTTTTCATCTAAAATCAAATTAAATTAATACAACACAATGAGGAAATCCAACTATTTTTTACTGAAAATTTATTTTTTTCGATTGAAAGTCTACTATTACAATTTTGGTTAAGAATTCATTTTTTTTTGGTAAAAATTTTATTTTTTAGTTCAAAATTGAATTGTTTTGTTAAAAAATTAAACCCTTTTGCTAAAAAGTCATTTTTGAGTTGATATTTCAACTGTTTTGTTGTAAATACGTCTTTATGACTTAAAAATTCAACAATTTGACATTTTGATTATTCGTTGACTAAAAAATTGTTTTTATTGACAATTCAACTGATGTGTTATAAATTCATCTTTCTGGTTTGAAAATTCATCTCTTTCTGCAGAAATTTGAACTATTTGGTTGAAAATTCGTCTCTTTTGGTGAAAAATGAATTTTTTAAATTTAAAATCATGTATTCTGTTAAAAATTTGTTGTTTTTGGTTAAACCCAACTTATTTTACTTATTTTAACTAATTTAAAATTACAGTATTTTTTTGTTTAAATATTAACTGTCATATTTTTGGTTGAAAAGTATTTTTTTAGAATGAAAATTTAACTCCTTCGTTGAAATTTGAACAACTTTCTTGAAAATTCATTTTTTTGTTAAAGATGTATAATTTTAGTTGAAAGTTACTTTTTTTGTTTGTTAAAAACTAATTTTTTGAACTGAAAATTAAACTATTTTGTTAAAAATTTAATTATTGGTTGAACATCAACTGTTTTGTTTAAAATTTATATTTTTTTATTAAAAAATCAACTGTTTGATAGAAAATTCGTCTTTTTGGATTGAAAATTCAACAATTTGGTAGAAACTGAAAGTCTGTGGTACATCATCAAACTCTTTTGTAGAAAATTTCTTTTTTTTTGTAAATTAACTCTTCTCATTGAAAAGATAAATACTCCATTTTTACTTAAAATTTTATCCTTTTCTATTTAAAAACTGAAGCATTTAGTTGAAAACATCACATCCATTCTTTAAAGTATTCAGTTGAAAATTTATTTAATAGGTTTCAAATCCGACTTTTTTGGTCGAAAATTTAACTATGTATTTGGTGAAAATTCTTTGTTGTTTTTGTTGTGAAAAACGAATTTTTCAAATTGAAAATTGGACTGCTTTGTTAAAAATTCGACTGATTGGTTGTAAATGAACTGTTTTGTAGAAAATTCCTTTTTTTTAAACATTTAGCTTTAAAAATTCATAAATGAAAAAAAATCTAAACAAGAAATTAATTGAAGAGAATTTGGTCAAATGGTTTAGAAAACAGGTATCTTTTTAACTAGAAAAATTAATAGTGAATCAAATAGTTTAAATAAGAAACTTTGACCAAACAGTTGCATTTTAAACCAATAAATATGACTTTTCTACCATAGAAGATAAAATTTTAATTTATAAGGACGATTTTTTAAAAAATATAAATGTTTAACAAAACAGTTGAATTTTCAACCAAATAGGCAAATTTTGAAATATAAGTGATTAAACCTCAACCAAAAACAGCAGCATTTTCAATCAAATATTTGAAATTTAAAGCCAAAAGACGATTTTTTCAGATGACAGTTGAATTAACAGCCTAAAAATCTCAATGTTCAACAAAGAGATCGTTGCCAACGAAGACCGATACATTTTTCTTCAAATAGTTAAATTTAAAAAAAAAATTTTTTTAATCGAACAGTTGGATACAAAACCAAGTACTTGGACCTTCAACGAAACCAAAGACGAATTTTTAACTGAATGGTTGAATTTTCATGACAGAAAGACGATATTTTTAAAAGAGAGTTGAATTTTCAACAAAAAAGTAAATTTTCAACCAAAAGGAATTAATTTTTCAATCAAAAAAGATTACATTTTTACCATAAAAGTGGAATTTTCAGATCAAAAGGATGAATTTTATATCCAAAAAGACGAATGTTTAACAATACAGATTTTCCACCAAAAACACGAACTTCCAACTAAAGACAGATAAATTTTCTGATTGTGTTCTATTTATTCACTTTAAACTTATGCGACAAAAATGATAAAATGAAGAAACTTCTTGAAAACAGGAGAAAAAGAAGAATTCTTTAAATAAAAGAAATAGGAAAAAGATTTTAACTATAATTGAATTTAAAATAATAATTAGATTTTGAATGTTTTCGACTTAAAAGTGTTGAACTCTTAGGGTTAGCAATTTAAAACAAATAGAACTTCGGTTGCGGATTCACGAAACTAGAAATTGTTTAATTTTGAACCCTATTAATAAAAAATTTTCTCATAATAAACTTTTAATGAAAAATTATTCAATTTTTAGTGTTCTCAATTAGAATGGTACAATTTTTTCTAGCTTTTAATTTCCAATTTAAAAAGTTTCATTGTGACTCAAATTCAAAATAGACATTCAATGCCTATTTCAATTTTGAAAATTTAAAGGACAGTCAGAAGGAGACACATTTTTCACTGTAACAACAATTTCGTGTAAACAGTGCATAAAACAATCCAAAAATTATAAATCATTTTTATTTTAAATGAGTTGATTATTAGAAAATTATATCATAAATAAAATGCAACTGAATGTAAGTCTCCAGTGGCATCTTGATGGGAGTCATAATAATTTTTTACGATGCCCAAGGAAAGTACAAAAAAAATTTAAATCAACATTGCAAATGAGCCACTAGAGACAAATATTGCTGTTGGTTTTATGGGTGAGTAATACTCGTAGAATAAATATTATGTAATTATGCATTCGCCTTTTTCGGAGTGACTCAGTTCTTTTTTTGTGGTAATGCGAAACGCAGCAGTGGATAATTGTAATTAATTTGTGAATTATGACAAGAAGTTTTTTAATGGATCATTTGCTACCTATTTCGACTAACTTAAATAAACCTAATTAAATTCACACTAGCTGAAATTACGCATACTACTCAATTCATTGATTACATATTATCACTGATGGGTGAGTTATTTTTTTAAAGAAACTAGTTATTGTTTCTCAAATCACTATCTAATCACTTTTTTAATATAAAGTTATTATAATCACTTTACAAACTGAAAAGATTACTTGAATTACTTCTTTTACTAAACTAAAATGAGGAGCTCAAGGAATTCGCAATTTTATTTAAAAATTTTTTAATCCTTTGAATCCTTCTTTAATTCCCTTGAATTATTTTCAGCTCTGTTGAATTCTTTTGAATGCACCCTGAATTCTCGGAAATTCCCTTGAAATTTACTGAACCTAATCGATCTTTTTTTTTATTTTAATACTTTTGAATTTATTTTTAATTTTTATGGATTTTATCAGATTCTTATTTACTGATTCTATTAACTCCCATTTATCTTAATTGAATAAAATTTAACAACATTAGTTTAATCAATTTTATCGAATTCTCTTAAATTTCCTTCAATTCTTCCAAATTTATTACAGCTTTACTGAAATCAATGAAATAATAGGGATAAAAATTTTGTTTTTCAACTCATTTGAATTCATTTGGAATTCACCCTGAATGCTTATCAATTTTTCCTGAATTCTTTTAAATTCTCTTGGTCTTTTAAATTTCCAATTATTTTTTTTTATTTCACTTGGTTTCTTCTAAATTCACTTGATTCATTTTTTTATTTGATTTTTTTTAATTTACCTTGAAGACTTTAAAACACACCTTGAATTGTTAGGTATTTTATCAAATCCTTTTTAAACCCCTTCAATTTTTTCCCATTCATTAAAAAAAGTAATTCTATGAACTTTTTAAATATTTCTGAATTGCTTTTTATTTTACATAAATTTTTTTAAAAATCACCTTGGATTTTTATAAATTCTATTAAATTCTTCTCATCTTCGTTAAACTTCTTCACATTCACTCGACTTTTATTTAATTTTTTTTGCACTTTTTTTTTTAGTTTAATTAAATTCTGTTCACTTCCAATTTACTCAATTCGGTGGCAATTTTTGAATTAAATTTTTTTTAAATTATTTTCTTAAAAATTCTAATGAATTTCATCAAAGTCTCTTAAATTCTCTTGAATTCTTCTAAATTTCTTCCAATTTTGCTGAAATCATTTAAAAATTTTAGATTTTGAAACTCATTTAAAATTCACCCTGAATTCTTATTAATTCATTTTCAATTCTTTTTAATTGTTTTATTATCTTGAATTATTATTCTATTCTACTCCTCATGATCATATTATGTATTTTATTACTATTTGATTATATTTAATTTGTTTCAAATGTACCTTTCTTGAATTTATCTTTAATTCGTTGAAATTCACCTGAAATTATGATCAGATTATTTTTAATTCTTTTCAATTCAAAAGAAAATAAGTCACTTTTTTCTTTCAATAAATCAGAACAGAGAACCCAAGGATTATCAATGTTACTGTTTTTTCCTTTAACATCTTTTTAATTCGCCCGAAATTCTTGGAATTTTCCTTAAAATTTACCTAGTTTATTCGATCTTTTTTGGATTTACAATTTTTCTAATTTGCCCTAAATAATTTTCTATTCCTCTTAATTCTGTTAACTTTTTAAATTCACAATAATTTTTTAATACACTTGAATTTTTTTAAATTCACTTTAAACATTGGTTTTTTAAAGTTAATTTTGTTTTTAATTCACCCTAAAGTCCTTTGATCTCATCTTGAATGGTCAGGCATTTAAACAAATTCTTTTTAATTCCTTTTTAATTTCTCTCATTCATTCCGAAAATAAATTTTATGCATCTTTTTTTATTTTTGAATTTTTTCTATTCACTTAATTTTTTTTTAATTCACCTTAAATTTTTATCAGTTTCATCGAATTCTTCTCATTTTTCTTACATGTATTTAAATCCACTCAAATTTCATTAAAATTTTTGTTTTCTCAATTCATTCTTATTTTGTTGAATTATGTTTACTTCTATCTTACTTAATTAGAAGTAATTTTTTAAGTTAATTTTACATTTCAATTACATTCTTGGAAATTCTGATGAATTTGATCAAAGTCTCTTAAATTCCCTTGAATCCTTCTAAATTCACTACAATTTGACTGATATCAGTGGAATATTAAAAATTTTAAAAACTTATTTGAATTCTCATTAATTTGTCTTGAATTATTTTTAATTATTTTATTATATTATATTATTTTATTATATATCATTATATTCTACATTATATTATTATACTGAATTTTTTTCAATTTCCTTGATTGTTTTTATTCTCAAATTACATCAAACATTAACTTTCAGAAAACAGATCTGCCTCGTTTCCTGTGTTGGGAATCGAACCCGCGCCAGCGTGCCTACCAAGACTGCAATATTGGAACATTAGACAATCACGATACCATCTGAGCCACCATGACTCCCTTCTTTAAAATCAATTTTCTTGTATGCAAATGTTTAAAGATTCCAAACAAAAATTTAGCGATGGTTTTACATTATGAATTGCTAGCAGTTTTAATAGCTGAAATAAAAAAAGTCAAAATTAAATTTTTTTAATAGAAAAGAAAGAAATTTATTTCTAAATAATCCGTATAAAGATAGGGTAAGAGACAACGTGTCTTTCCGAGGTTACTAGTGTGTAATCTCTATAGAAGAAAAATGCTCAAGATCTGGAATTGGGATGGGGTTGATAGAAAAAAAGAGGGACGCGCTAAGAGCCCGGTGAGAGTAGGCGGAAGAAGTGTTTCCGATAGGTGCCTAGAAGCTTAGGGAGACAATACGTCGACCTCGTTCTCGTCGGATTTTCCAGGAAAATTCGACGCTTTTTGGTTAGAAAAAAGCTTCTCCAAAGGCGCAGAACATTTGCCTGCCTTATTAGCATCTTCTTTTAAATAGAATCAAGAAAATTTGTCAAATATCTTACTTTATGAAATACACAATCAGAAAAATATTTGTCTTAAATTTAAGAAACCACATCATTTAAAAAAAAATCGTTAGAACAAAAAAAAAATTTTTGAATAAAAAAAATTACTTTGAATCAAAAGAAATTTCTTCGAATCAAATAAACTTTTTCTTGACTTAGAGACAAATGGTATTTTTCTTTGATAAAAAGAAATTTTCTTTGAATCAAAGAATCAGTAAGAATCAAAGAATCAGTAGGAAATTATAAATAAATTATCTGCAGCCAAATTAACCTGTCAAATTTAAGAATATCCGGCGATTATCAATTTTAATGCGGTTCCAGAGATATAAATTTTATTCTCCCTACTCAGTGTTATATTAAATCTAAAAGCTTTCACGCGTACCTAAAGCCTGCTACGTGGAAGGACTAAAAACGAAGTCGCTATAGTTTCGTCCTTCTGGAGAAAAGGTCAATAAATCTACTCGTAAGTCAAGCTACCTCTAAAGTCTGAAAATTTTCAGATGCGAATGTGACTAGATTTTTTTTAGGTGAATAATCACAGTAAATGAAGCTACGTAAATAATGGTCTTCAGCATCGTATCCACTAAGGCTTATAAAAACTGTTCAGATTTTGTACTTTTTTTTGTAAATAGATGATATTAAAACTCCAACTTTATAAAATCTTTTTTAATTCAAGGTCGGAAAGAAATCTATTTTTTCATGGAAAATTTTTCTGACGAAAATGCATGAAAAAGATTCTGAAGTAAAAATCTATTCCATACTTTGTTATTTATTGAGAGTTTTTTTTTGAAATAAATAGCTTTGTTTCTCTTTTCTTTATAAACAACATCTCCATAAAGTCTTTTTTTTATGATTTCTCTCATGATAAAGAATTAATATCCTTGCATTCGAAATCATGACCATGTGTTATTTTATGCATTTAAAGGACAATCATATTGCATATTATATCATTTATTCTATTATGCACATGTTTTTTAATTAAAACAAAGGCATAATGGTCAAGAAAGAAAATTTGTTTACAAATTTCAATATTGTTTAATGGAAAACAGGGTTTAATAATTTTATGTCTTTATACATTAAATTTTTAATAACTCCTATCTTGTTTTAAACAGAGTGATTTTAGGGAAAACTAATTTTTTTTCTGACCAAATAGTTTTTTTATACCAATCTGTGATAATATGACTTTCTTCAGTTTTAATCAAAGTCATATCAAGAAACTGTAATTTACCTCCAGTTTCCCTTTCAACAGTAAATTGTAATCTAGGGTTTATATAATATTAAAAGCATATAGAAAAGTATGAACATTATTTTTATGTACACTAAGTGCTAAATTATCTACATACCTTGCATAAGAATCAATATTAAAATAAATTTTTTGGAAAACTTCATTATCTAAATCCTCCTTAAAAATTTCAGCTAAAATCGGAGACAAAACTGATCCTGTGAGATTTCCAAACTTTTTTTATAAAAATGATTATTGAATTTAAAAAATACTGAATAAAAAACGTATTTTATAGCATAAAAAATTTGTTTTCGAAATTTTTGTATTAATTTTAGTCAAGACCTAACGTTTCTTTATAGCGAATTTAACTCTTTCATAAAAAATGTTTGGAAACATGGCTATTA
>JAUELO010000089.1:2125544-2139030 GCA_032357855.1 Amphibolips quercusostensackenii | reverse complement strand
TTTTCTTTGAATCACAAACGCAAAAAAAACAGTAGTAGTTCTAAAAGTAGTTGAACTCACACTTTGTAGTAACTAATTCGAAGGAATTGTCAAAGGAGATTTTCGTACGTGCAGATTGAAAGGAAGAGAAAGCGTAAAAGATACTCTTGTGGTTCAAGGGATACTGTTTGAAATAAAACCTGGAAGTAGTTCAGTAATTGGATTCGAGAATCTGGAGGAAAAAAAGAAGTCGAGCGTCATGTTCAGCATCCCAAGGTATTTTCTTGCAGCAACAGTGCGGAGTATGCGCTAATGAGATGAACAGTTGAAATTAGCCTAGTTAGTAGTTAAAGTTAGGGAGATTTCGAACTGAATGTGGGTTGTGGCATCACATCGATACAGCATCGTCCTCCCTTAAACTCTTCATTTAACATTAGCACGCTCCGTTGCTCGATCTAGAAATTGGTTTCACGAGTGAAATGTCTTGAGGAACTTGCCCGTTTATAGGGTAACCCACTGTAGCAGACACACTGATACTTGAACCTTATCCTTTGTGTCCAGAACTTCCGAGTTTCGGACAATATACAAGAATTTCCTGTATCTCTTTGACTTGCAACCATTATTAAGTTGGTAGAGAGGCAAGCATTATACATCAAAAGTGGGTTTAGGGTGGCGTGGGTAGGGTGGTCAAAAAATTGCACTTTCAAAATTTCCTGACTTTTACTGATTCCCTGACCATTAATATTCAAAGGTCAGCATTTTAGTCTTTTCGCATTATTAACATAGAATCTTTCATAAATGGAACAAAACAATTTCAGATTAAACGAATTGTCACACCAAAATCTATGGCTAAATTTAAAGAATAATATAAGCAATTTTTTGCAGCAATATATAGAGTACGCTGTTCGAAATCTCAGGCTTCTTCCATACATAGCTAAAATTATATTAGAATTAATTAAAAACGTTAATTTACGGTTTTTCTAAAAAGTGAACCTGCGACAAGTTTCCTAATGTGTCGCAGTGCTTATCTATCTGTCTTGTAGTAGCGACTCAAAAAGAACTTTACATAATATTATAACAACGCTTTTGAGTAAAATAAGGCTTAAGGTAAAATTCTTTAAGGTTTGAATTAATAACATGTGTGCTGAAAAGATTTTTATAAGATTTTCGTCAAAAAGGTTATGTACCTAACTTAAAAACCAGCGAAGAAAGACTACGAACATGACTACAAATACAAAATAATATTGCACTATCAGGGAAATATTTCACTAAGAATGTTTTGATACTGGAAAAAACCTATTATTATTAAAGTATGTATTTTTATAACGGTACACAAATTAAAGTATTGTGCGCCACATTAGATACTTGTGCACAGTGATGAAGAAACACGTTTTATGTCAAATGTAATTGATTTTACTAAACATTAAAGCACTGAAGCATCCACAAGACTTTAAAGTATAGATAAGACAAAAACAATGTATAAGTTTACAGCAAAATACTTTATCTTTTATTGTTTTTGTCCCGCTTGAACGATAAATACGAAACATCAATAAATGATTTGACTGAACTTTTTAGAATAAACATGAAACAATGATTTTAAATAGTATAATTTTTCTCCGGCTATCACTTAATGCATAAATGGATTCAATTATGTATCCTATGTTCTTCCAGAATGCTTCCATTTCCTTAAATGCGAGTGCGCCACATCACATTTGGAGCCGCTCTCCGACTAATACTGGATTGAGTAGTCAACAACACGCTGTATAATAGTAAACAACTAAATCTCATCCGGAATTCAATCTGCAAAATCGAGCTCCATCCTATCAAAACATAAATTTGATTTATTCAGGTGAAGCTACTTTCTCAAAACGGGGTCTCCGGTTGTTGTTGGAGCCTGGCGTCGATCGAAATTGCGGTTACAGATGCTTGCTATAACATAATTAGCAATTCTGCAATTCTGCATTCCCAGGTTACAGGAGAAATTATACACATCTCAGTATCAAGAGATGGTTGTATCTCAACTAACAGTTCTACATTTGCAGTAACAGATTTGTGGTATGGCAGCTCTGAGCAAACTGTCTTGAGAGGAGAACAAAGTTAGTCTTCCAATGTCGGCGAACGACTCTCACGGAGTTGTCTTCATCAAGAGTTGTGTATAAACTCAGCCGAAAGCACTACATAGTATTTTAATTAAAGTAGGGCCCTAGATGTCTCCAGGATTGCAAAGAAGAAAGAGAAGTGACAAGGGGGTGTTTAATTTGCCCCTGGGAATGGAAATTCAGCGCTTCTAATAGGAAATGGACTGCTGCCAAAGATAAAGATTGGTCAGAATGAACTCCCTTGACAACGAATATCTGATTATGATAAAATAGTTCGAATTTATGTTCAAGTGGGGTAAATATGACTTTTATCGATAATCTAATGCCAATAATGGATGTGCTGCATTTTATGTCAAGTGCCCGTTTAGAATTTTCTTTGGATTTTTTCCAAATGTAGAACGCATTCAAAGAGATACACTTAAAAAAATTTGTCTGGATCAAATAAACATTGGTTTGACCCTGTATCAAAGACGGAATTTGTTTGACTGGAATAATTTGGTTTGTTCAGTTAATCAATGGTGTATTTGATTAAAATAAATTGTATTTGCATTAAATATTTGTTTGATACCATAAAATATTAGTTTCACACTGTATCAAAGAAAGATTTGTTTCATTCAAAAAAACATTTTTCTAAATGTATCTGTACTCGCAATCATAATTTTAGCAGTAGAATCAGACTAAGCGGCTTGTCTTTTCGGGTTTTTACAATCAAGTGCAAGAAGTAATTAAAATAAACTAAAAGTGCTTCAAAGTTCAAAACAGCATCGTTAGGTCATGTGCTTACTGTCATTTGGAACATAACCAGATTTATTTTTAACCTCACGCATTAGAAAGTAAGGCATATTATAATACATGTTACAATTTGATAGATTTTCTACTTTTCGAACGTTGTGAAAGGTATTTTTTAACCTTCGAACCGAATGAATATTGAGGAAAAAAATAATAAATTTGGCTTATAATAGAAGACGATAAGTCACGTTCTCCCACGAAACCGAAAATTCTTACAAAAGTCATTCTGCAGGACAAAAAATACGTCGTATCCGTACAAAAATTGTTATAAATCTAAATTGGGTGCTAGAAAATGTGAGACATTGAACAAATTTCCATAAACTTGTGCAAATAAAGTTTCTCGCGAGTGTTTTCGCACAATGTGACGGAATGTCCAGATCTGAGAATCTTGTATAAATGTACTTTTTACTTGCTATTACTAACAAAACTGCACAAAAGAAAATTAAAAATAAAATTTAACATTTGTGAAAAATAAAAACGTCTACACAGAGAGACTTTTAGTATTAATATTTCTTTTATCAAATATCCATAATTAAAATATAATATAAGAATTCAGGGATAATCGAGGTATGGTTAGAAAAAGTCCAATAGTGAATATAAAAATGCAGACTAATATCTCTGATTCGAATAAATAGCAAGAATATCAGAATCATACATACAAAGAATCGCAGTATTTCTAAATCGCTGTATTAAATGTTTGTAACTTTTTTTTAATAAGAAGCCACACAAGTATTGACTATAGCATTTTTTAGACCAATTCGGATTCTACATCCCTTCAAAGTATTACATAAGGGGTCGTGTAGATAGTATGTCACAAGTTTTTCTCTTGTTCATATCGTTGTATCCCTTTTGACTTTAAGGCCTTTTTATTCTCGTCTTTATTTAAACAAAAGAAAAACGTGTGACATATTATTTGCACGACCCCTTATATACTTTAAAAAAAAAACCTTAAATTATCCATCTGTGCATAGTTAAATTACAATTAACTGAGTTTATTAAAAGTGGTAAAAAAATAGGAATAAATAAAGTGTAATCCAAAAAAAAGTTATATTTTTTTCCCAAAATAGATGACCTACAAATTTCTCCTTTTGAAGTTAATATGTTCCCTGAATATTGTCATTATTAAATAAATATTTATGGACCTTTCAAGTCCATTGAAAAAAAATGATTTTTTAATTGACACTATTAATTATTAATTATTTTACTTCGGTACATATGGATTTTATCCTTTTGTATTCTAAAATGAAAAATCCATTAACAGCTGAAATTGAAATAACATAAACAATTGTTTGCAAATAATGAGATTAAGAGATCCCTATATATTTTTTTGAATGCTGCCGATATTGAGGGTACATTTTAATATGAAAAGGAACAATTTTTAGGGGATCGAGCCATATTAGATAAACAATAAGGATGTTTTTTAGACTACTATAATAAGTATACAACAATTACGCGAGTTAATTATGAATAATTCTTTTCTCTGTCCTTATAAATATATAACTCTGTAGGAAAGTTATACTTTTTATATATAAAATTAAATAATGATGTTCCTTAATTTATTAACGTTACTTTAAAGAAGGACAAGAAATTTCTTAATGGTACAAGCTTTTAGAAATATTATAATTACTATTTTAAAAAATCCAACTCTTAACAAAAAATGCCTTTGACATATTGGACTGTAACCCTCTTGAGCCTAAGAGAAAAATGCTTTTCCTTATTTTTCTAATGAAGGAAATTAATATATTTAGAAAGAAATTCTGGGCGAATCTTTAAAAAAATGTGCAATTATAGCAGACGAAAATTCAGAATATTTCTCTTGAAAATTAGGATGCAGAAAAAAAATTGATTAATTATTCATTATTTAAAGTAATTAAAATGAAATAATAAATATGGAAATGTGAAACTCCTAAATTTTTGATTTTCAAAACAATTAAAAATTTTTAATATTTTAATTCTTCTTGGAGGAAACGTAGAACGTAATTTCTTATCAGGTATCACGACTTTTTCGGTGTCTCAGTTCCGACAGAGATAATCCTTTAACTTATTTTTCGTCAAATAACAGAATTATTTACTGTATTTCATCTCTTCGATGATCTGTATCCGAAGTTTTGTGAATTTATCATTTACAGGGTGGCCGCTGGACCAAAAATCGGAAAATGACGGGAATTTTTCGAGAACGAGAAAAAACCAAGAAATGACGGTGACATTATTTTTTGACCAGAAATTTTACAAATTTTTAGAAAAACAAATTTTACTTTACATTTTTACTATTTTATTTTTTATATCTGAAGTAAATTTTCAATCAAAAGAATTAAAAATTTTATTTTTGAAATCTTAAAAAATGAAAAATTAAAAGCGTTTGAAATTGAAAATTGTTTATAAAAAACATTTTGAGTTGATCAGCTGTAAATATAAATTAAATAGTGATTTTTAAAACCGAACTGTAGTTCGAGTGTTGAAAATTGTACAATAATTATTTTACAATACGATTCTCAATCTGTTCAAAATTAAACAATTTACAGATTGTAACTTGAAAATTCACCTTCTTGATTACTAAAGTTTTAATAATTAAGCAAATTAGAATGTCATATTAAAACTTTATAAACTATTTCCAATGTCAAAATAACTTAAAATTATTATATTCATAATTAAACGCTTTTATTTAATATAAAATTCTTTTCAAATATTGTCTCAATCTAAAATATACCATTCTTAACCCATTCAATTTAAAACTTTTTAATTAAAAGAATTTCAAAATAAGCTAGTATAAATCAAATATTTATAATTAATTAATTTAAAACTGAATTTCTTAAAATCGAAAACCTTGAATGATTAAAATTTCAGAGTGAAAAATGTATACTTTTAACGTTACAATTCTTATTGTAACCTTAAATAACAATTAAAAATTATTAATTTAAAACGACAAAAATTTAAATAATTCAGCTTTGAAGAATTTATGCAGAAAAAAAGTTATAATTTCACAATACTAATTTTAAAAGGGAATAAATTTTAGCAGTTAATTTTTTTCTTGATTGGAAGAACTTTCTGGTTTTAAATTTTTATTGAGTGTCTGACTGGGATATTTTGTATGTCTAACATTTTTATCAAGTTTGAAATGAGGAAATTTTAGTTTTTGCTAAATTAGCAGTAAATTAAACCTTTTTTAAAGCTTTTATTGGGTTAGAAGGAATGCAATTTTTCTCCAATTAGAAGAGGCAATGTTTTTTTTCAAGATTTTGATTTTTTATTAAGTAGGGGGGGGGGCAAATTTTTATTTAAAATTTCGTCAAAATTGAAAAAGTTACATTTTTTTTTTGAAGAATATTATAAAAATAGAAAAGAGAAAATTTGTGTTTTCAACTTTTTCTACATAGCAAGAGGCACTTATTTTATTTTAAACGTTTTTATTAAGATGGAAAAGGGACATGTTTCTTTTTTTATCATTTTTATTAATTCAAGTTGAAATAGAGGATTAGTTTTAATTTAGAGCATTTAGAACAATAGCGTGAATATATATTTTTTAACCAGAACTTTTTTAACTGATCAACTTATAGAAGTGTAAAAGTTCAAGTTTTACGGATTAATTGCACTTAATTAAACATTTTCGATTGAAAAGTGTTAAAAACTTCTATTTTATACGTGTAAATTATTGAGAGTTTAAATACGAAAATTACGCATTAAAATTTGAGCTTCAATTCACATTGCACTAGTAACATGTTTTTACTACAAATTCACGTATGATTTAAGGTTTTTGGCGGGAAATCGCAGGTCATGAGCCAGGTACAGTCGGTGGGCTGGTGTGACCGCCGCGTACTCGGCTATAGACGGAACAGCTCGGAAACCTTCGGGCGTTTTTCGTATATTCTTTTAGAATTCTCGCAATTCCCAATTGCAGATATTACTAGTGGCTCTCATCTCAATACGCATTCTCATTTAAGAATATTAGAATTTCATACATTTCTCGTAATTTATGCTACTTAAAATGCTCACTTTTACGATATTCTTTACAAAACCTGGTATTCACCGTTATCAGTTTTTCACACTAACAATTTGTGATTTAAAAAAGAATTAATTACTTATAAATAATGAAGAGGCGGGTAAGTCGGTTTGCCACATACGCTTAGCCCCGTTTGGCGGTAAATGAAGGGTGTCGCGGCGCGGCGTAACCATGTAAATGAAACTTTTTTTAAAACACTCTCTATTGGCTTAAAAATTCTCTAGAATTCAAACGCACATTGCGGTGAAAAATTTGAGTTATAAATAGTTCAATCAATTTACTTAAATATGCGAGATACGGAAAAACTAATAGCGCTATTCGATTCTGAGGGAAAATTACGTGAAATCTATGTAACAAGTAGTTTATTATTGCTCTGCTCAATTTTTTATGTATAGTATAAATACAAATTCTATACCACGTAATTATTTATTTATGATAGGTCACTTATTAAGTCCATAAGAAAAATGTTAAAACACATAGGCTTTATGCTATACGTATTAGTTTTCTAATGATTTTATGCCAAAATAATTTTTTTGGAAGATTTAAAAAATTGAAAAATTATAATTTTTATGACTAAGCTTGGATTTTTCGTTTAACATGTTTCTGGCGTTGTTTCGCTCATAAATTTTATGTTATTATAGTTTAAAAAAAACAATTTAAAAAATAACATTTTTCATGGCACTCACATAGTTGATAACCATTGATTATGATAGAGAACGATTGTTCACTATATTTTTCTTGAAAATTATTCACTTTTTATAACTTTTTTTTATGAGTCTATAGAACTTTATCAATTCTCGTAAGTACTTTCTCACATATTTTTTTGACAAAGTTGAACATGTCGAACTTGAAATTTCTTCAGCTTGAATCAAAGAAACATGTTATATAAAAAAAAACATGTGAACATGTAATTATATTTTTTCCATGGAAAAAACGTTTATCGTTGTTTAAAAAAAAGTAAAAACATGTAAAGATGTAATTGAAAGGAAAAGAAAAAAAGTGTAATTATTTCATGGAAACCGTTTTTTCAAAACGTTACAAAGTAGCAAAAAAAATACAAAATTAAGAAAAAAATTTGTTTCGAAGAAGAAAAATGATAACATGTTTCTTTGGTTTAAGCTGAAGAAATTTCAGGTATAACATATTCACCTTTTTTTTTAAGTGTGTGCATATGGCTTAATCCAAAAAAATCCAAAAACTGAATAAAAGATATTAACTGATTTCAAAAACTTTTTTTTTCGGATGTCAACGGAAAATTTTTTTTTACTGCAGGCCGAAACGTTTGTACTAATTTAAGCATTTTCACTCCGCGCAACTGATGATGTAATCTCAAGGTCATGCCAGTGACTGAGGTCAACCATAATGAGTGATTCTCTTCGATTTCATAACCACTTTCACTTTTTTTTAAATTAGCCTGCTACAAACAGTTAATCGGTCAATTTTCATTTTTATTCATGTGTCCCTCACCTGCTAGGTGCGTCCCTTGGTTGTTTCAGTGAATAGTGGATTGGCTCCTAGGTAGTATCATCTTCGGTGGTAAACACTCCACAGTACACGCGGTGGGGAAATTAACATCAGATATTAATAGAGCGCTAAATGAAAAGAAATTCGTAGGAGCATGTCTTATAGACATCGAAAAGGCTATCGACACAGTCTGGAGGGAGGGGCTTATATTCAAGATGTTAAAAAAAGGGTTCGCAAAACACCTGATAAAAATTGTCTGGGTTTTGATTTGGGACAAAAAGTTCGTAGTATGCGATAACGAGCAACAGTCAAAAATAATATTCGTACTAGATGACGGGCTGCAACAAGGGGCAGTAAACTCCCCAATACTTTTCAACATCCTTATGGCAGACATGCTGTCCCATTTCGAAATCAACAACACGATACTGGTGAGAGGAATCATGTAAAAATCATGTAAAAACTCAGATTAAAAAAGGGAAAGCAGCATACTTTAGTGCACATAGACTCTTTCACTCGAAGCATCTTAACATAAAAGTAAAAACAATTTGTTACTTACTGCTGATCAGACCAATTTTAACATACGGTTGCCCGATATGGTTCAATATTAGTCCAAGTACAATGGAAAGGTTAAGATCCTTCGAGAGAAATTGCTTAAGAGCATGCACGAGAATGTATAAAACACCGCAATCCCAATACAAAAGGTCGTACTCTAATGAAGAACTTTACGACAAGGCGAATATTCCTAGAATCGATAACTTTATGATAAAGCTTATAAGAAACCACATTGTAACTGCGTCAAAAATTTACAGTAATAGTTTAATTTTTAGCCAATACTATCCAAATAATGTTTACTTTGAAAACACAAGAAAAACTGGTAGAATATCGCATGAAGCGTTTCCGTATCTAGACAGCCTAGGGCTAATCCAAGATAAAAACAATATACCAACGATATACCATGTTAAAAGACACACTTTTAATAAAAAAATAGCTTACGAACCAGATATAGACTGTAAAAATACGAACGTAGCTTTGCGATTCTCAATGTCTCTGCCGAAACGAGACAAGAAAGACAACCACAGAAAGGATGTTGAAAAATATTGGTGGTTAGATAGCCAATATTGCAAAACTCAAAAGGAGGATATCGACCGGGCTCACTGCCTCCTAGAAACCGAAAAAACG
Organism: Amphibolips quercusostensackenii; assembly: GCA_032357855.1. Lineage (NCBI taxonomy): Eukaryota > Metazoa > Arthropoda > Insecta > Hymenoptera > Cynipidae > Amphibolips > Amphibolips quercusostensackenii. Next base: position 2,129,523 of record JAUELO010000089.1, on the reverse strand, counting down.
AAACACAGGTACACAAAGTACCTTTTTAGCAAAAATAGAAAAAGAAAAAAGAAAAAAACAGCGCAAGGTAGGCAACAGGTTTAAAACAATGTATTGAACTCACATTTTTGTCAACGAGTGCAAAGCACTAACCCTAGATTTAAGAATCTTTAATGAGAGAAGATAATAGTTTTGTTACCAAGCGGTATTTTTCTATTACGACAACCAACTGTAAGCCGATCTAATTCTTTACCTAAAAAATTAGCACTATTGTTTAGAGAAAAAATTATAATTAGAATAACCGAAATATCTACGAGGGCCTCGATGCAGGACAAATGGATAAGTTAACAGTAAGTATGTCAAGGGTTTATAAATGTTTTATCCGCATGTAACTGAACCATGTACTATAGCGTTATCAATAAACATTGTTCCAAAAAAAAAAAAAAAAAAAAAAAAAATGAAAGCACTAGTTCTCGTCTGATAATTGAAGTTAAGCAGCGTTGGGCGCGGTTAGTACTTGGATGGTGGCCGCTTGGGAATACCGCGTGCTATTGGTATCTTTTTTTTCTTGTTCAAATTCATTTTTTTAAAATAATTTTTCATTCAACTTTTACATTATCTTGCAAATGTTAAAAATAAAGTAATGTCTAATTGAAATTTTAACCCTGCAAATTTTGTTAAACTTACCTTTTCTTGTTTTTATATAAAATCATTATTTTCATGCACATTTAAGGCGAAGCAAAATCTTTAACAATGTATTTTTTTTGCTTAAACATGCTTGATGTTCAAGTTCACTTGTGGCCTTTGAGTAATAATTTCAAAATTACAAAAATTGGTTGAATCATAAAAATTATATATTTTTTTTAGAATAAGCTTTACGGTAAATTAAACGATACCTTCTGCTTGATTCAAAATGCTCAGTATGCGACGCATATAATGAAGTTTCATTGCTATAAAAAGAATATATCAAGTTTCGCTTGACAACTTTTTGGAGTAGAAAGCCGGCTGAATATCAAAGGATTTGTTGGTATATAAAAATCCAAAATTGGGTGGGAGGATATTTTTTAGAATAATAAAATTTTCAAAGTTATACTTTTATTGAGTTCGCATTTGATGAATCTGCTGTGGGATAGTGCACTTTTGAGGAAAAGTGTTTATCGGTTTTTTAAAGAAAAAATTTCGATTTTTAGTAAAAAATTGCTATAAACTATATTCTTTCCTCATTTTTCCCCCTTAAACCTTTGTCCAAAGAATCTGAAAAAATGAAGTACAACCATGTACTCATGAGAATGTCAATTTTTTTTTTAATTTTCCACGAACAAAATTTTGGTTCTCAAAAAAAGTTACAATTCAATATGTTTATAAGAGATTGATAAAATAATAATATTAAATACTTTAATGTAATTTGTGAGGATATAAATATTAAGATTGAATTTTAAACAATCAGTAATTAAAAATAAACTTATAAATCGTGAGATGAACATTGTGTTATTTATTATTTTTTTGAAAATTCCTATCTTTATTAAGCATTGTTATGAAATATTCTTCATGAAAATTGTTTATTAATATTTTTGTAAAATAAAACTATTGCGGATAGAATATCGCTCAATAAATAATTGATATCTTTTTAAGTACATGGTTGTACCTGATTTCTTTAGATTTTTCGGACAAATATAAGCATAGGAGAAAAATGATAGTTTAAAACAATTTCATGATCTACCAGATAATAATTCACTTAAATTAATACTTTTGAGAATGTTATTGTTAAAAAAAATTTAAACTTTCTCTACAACTTGGCAATTTTGGATTTTTAATACCAAAAAAAATTCTTTGAAATTTAGCAATCCTTTAACTTTAAGGGCCTGCAAGGGAGAAGTGGATATATTCTTTTTCATAACAATACATGCGTCGTAGACTCAACGAAAACGCAACATTAATTCACAAGTAAATATTTATTAAACTACTGGTCGCAAGGGGTTCGATGATGGCTTACTTGAAATCTTATTTCTCCGTCTAAACATTACTATAGATATTTACAATATCTGTTACCCAGAACGAACATTTCACGCAAATGTCTAGAAAAATTTTAGTAATTTTGTTTTAGGCAAACAAATTTGCCGGTGGCTTCCAGTTCTAGCACAAATTCTAATTTGACTGACAAGCTGAATAAGTTTTGTTGTAAAGAGTATAAAAAAATATATGTTTCTAATGTAAAGACCTTTAAAAAAGTATACTTCTTAAAAATAAATTATTCTTAATTTCACAATGTGAAAATTCGAGGCTACAAAAATTAGAAAACCCCCAAATTAAAAATAATTATAGTAGTACAATTCCAAAGTAAAAGACATCAAAATAAAAAATGTTTTCTTCAAGTACTTCAAACGCCAAAAACAAATCAAATTGAACATTTTCAAACTAATTTTATAAACATTACTTACAGAGTGCAAGTGCAGTTGGATATCACTCTCTCATAAACAAGCAAAATTTATTGTTAACCCCTTCACTGTGTAGATCGAAATTCACAAAGTGGGCCCAAAATGTGTGGAGCATTCTACTTGATTAAATTAACTGAAAATTGGTACTAGGTGGTTCTTTCAGACGCTGAATACGAATTCAGGGGCAAAATTATATATTTCAAAATAGTTGATCCAATGTAGCGACCAAAATTTTTTAAAAAACCAAGGAGTTAACGGATTTGAATGAAAATTAGTATTAGGGCGTCATTTGGTTTGCTGCATATGAATTTAAGGTTAAAATTTGAACTTTTGATATTGATCATCTAATATAGCGACCACGAATTTTTTAAAATGCAATGAGTTTGCGGATTTGGATGAAAATTGGTACCAGGGTGTTATTTGTGTCGCTGAATACGTATTCAAGGTAAAAATTTAAAATTTAAAATGGCTGATCATTTAAACTTTAACACAACAAGTTTCATAAACATCTGCCAATTTTGCGTAATTTCGATCCGCTATTTTAAATTTTTGAATTCTGATACCATATTTGGATTCACAGACTCAAAAAACCTATGTGTATACCAAGTTTCATGATAATCATAGTAGTGTTAACCTATTTATTTGACATGACGCATATTGTGTCAAACGCACTCTTAGCTAATTTTCTTTTCAACGCAATATGCGTCATACACTCTCAACGGGTTCAAGACCTTGCTTCCTCTTAAATGTTTGTGAAAATAGTGTTGTTATATATAAAAATCACAAAATTTAAGATAAATAAAATCCGAACTTTTTACGACGTTATGTTGAAAATATTTAACACGACAAGAAAGTTAAATAATAAATTATAAAAAAGAAATGAATTTTAACAATAGAAAAATTATGCCAACAGCACGCAATATTCCCATGCGGTCACCAATCCAAGTACTAACTGCGCCCAACGCTGTTTAACTTTAGTGATCAGACGACAACTGGTGCTTTTGTTTATTTTTAAATTTGTTTATTAATTGCCCAATAGAGTTTTATACATGATATAGTTCACAATAAACAATTAATATCTTTTTTTTACATTATTGAAGACTTACTGGCTAAGGGAAAGCTCTCGAAGTCACGTACACTATTTTATGCCCATTCAGATATCGACTAACTTAGAAGTCAATTCATCATGCAAATTTTTTGTGTGTCCTTGGTCAGAAAAGTGGCATATAAAAACTGACTATACTTGAGTATTTATAAGTAACATATATATTCAATAAAAGATGAAAATATAACAAGAATAACAACTCTACAACTATGTTAACAAAGGAACTAAGAACCATCCGGATGTAATAAACTAAGATTGCGTGATGCTTGTTTTTTTTCTAACACTATATGAGAATTGGTCATAGAAAAATATTATCCACTTATAGATATGTATTACATATTGTCAAATAATATGTAATCATTTCTTTCCGTCGATTAAACAATATATAGTGATTTATACTCTTTGGTAAATTTACAATGAAAAAGTTTATATTATGAGATATTATAAGAATTATAGGATC
>JAUELO010000089.1:2025251-2036885 GCA_032357855.1 Amphibolips quercusostensackenii | reverse complement strand
AAATGTGCACCACCATTCCACAGCAATCAATTACTAGCTAATCCCTCCATTAGGGTGATTTCTCACGTCTTTAGATTTCTTAGAAAATCCAACCTCCAAATATAATTAAAAAAATGATCAACTTCCATAACAGACAAGCTTCATAATTCCCGCCTATGTGAGCCCGCGCGTAACGGGTCTGGTGCGGGAGGGGGTCCCTGCGCACTACGAAGCGCGGTTACCTCCTCCCCTTCCGGCTCCGTCGGTCGCATTCGCATATCGACATCGCGTCGAAATGCGACGTTCTGCCCTATTGGGCAGTTCGCTTAATTTGTTTCAGATAGCAAACCTGCCGTTTCACCACCATTCATGGAATCACACACTACCTGATCATGGTTGAATATACACGACTGCAGAGTCAGTATGAAGCCAACGAATGCGCACTGAAGTGCGCACTAAAATCATCATCATGCACACTCCATTGACTACTCTCAGTGAATAGCAGTGAATCTCTTCGACTGGTTTCGACGGTTGTATCGTATGCCACTCATCAAACTATAAGTCGTTTTACGTTATCGTTGCTGACTAGCTGTGAGCTGTGACAACACAAAAAAGGTTTGCAAAAAAAAAGAGTCAATAATTAATCATTTAAGAGGCTTCGCTAATTTTTAAACCTGCAAAAAAGAGTTTAATAGAATTTGTCAAAGCGCCTCGTTTTTTCGTTTCCTTGCGTTGATAATGGTTTGGCCTTATTTTTACTTTTTATTTAAATAATTGCAAATTAATTGAATATAAGCCTCAATTTGCGATTTACAGATTGTAAAATTATAGTGTTAATAAAGTAATTTGTGATTTTACACTTTTTGAAACACGTGGTTGTGCATAGAGTTGAGAACGCCGTGACTTTCCAGTTCATCAAAGTTTCTTTGTTAGCTAAAAAAGACGATTACTTAACAGAATTTAATAGTTTAATAAACTGCTGAGTTGTATAGTAATTATTTTTCATAGGCGAAAGCAACATTTATTATGTTTGACCTTAGCTTTGTTTGTCAGCAATCAGTGAGAATGAAAAAAAGCGTGGCATTTTTTACTTCATTTGAGGTGCATCATATTGACTTATTATTGCAATTAGTTTCGTGAAATATTATTTATATAATTTTAATGAGTGATGCATTACGTTTCATGTTATTTTCAAGTGGCACTTGGAAGTACGGGAAAAATTTTCGTGCTTCATTAAATGCCAATGTCAATCAACAAAAAGTTCGCATAGGTGTTCATACTACATACCGATATTTCGGATAATTGATTTTCCGTGGACAACCGCAGTAAAATTGAACGCTTTCAATATATTTCGAAAACATCAACATGTTTGTTATAATTTTAAAGATAATTATGTCATTTATACATTTTTAGTTTTCTTATTTTTAGTGGGACTTAAATCTTTTTCTGTATAATTCTAACCTAACCTAAAAAAGATATCTTCAGTTGATATTAACAGTTTGTGGGGTCGTTTCTTTTTTTTTACATTCTTATCATAATGAGAAGGTATTAGTTTTATGCGAAAACTCACTTTTGCGGATTTCTTCAAATCCCCACGTTTCAAGGCCCCCTGAATCCGAAAAAATAATTTTTACGATGGTATCGTGTGTATACTGGATAACTTTCGAAAGATTAGTCGGATTGGATTGTCCTTTGGCACACAGTTTTAGGGACCAAAAAGAAAGATTGAGTTCGTTAACCATATACTTTAGATGAAAATTCAAAGAGCATTTTCAAAAAAATTTAGATCACTTTTTTTTAATTTGAAAATTCTGTTAGCGGATATTTAGAGTGCATAAAATTTCATATAATTTATCCTAATGACTTTTTTGGATTAAAATAAAATTGCCAGAGATATAGCATTTTCAAAATCCAAAAAAGCAAACGAAAATGTACATTTAAGGCCAAATAACAGACGATATGAAAAAAAGTCCTGGTCAAAAAAATGTGCCGCTTTGAAAGCTCTACAAGAATATTATAACAGATTTTTGAATTTTTTTGAAAAATCGAAAGTTTAAATTTTTATCGCACAAAAAATAATGAATTATTACATTCCCATCATAATGAGAAGGTATTAGTTTTATGCAAAAACTCACTTTCGCAGAGTTCTTCAAATCTCCACGTTTCAAGACCCTTTAAGTCAGAAAAAATCGTTTTTACGATGGTGTCTGTCTGTCCGGCGTCGTTGCAGTCGTCGTTGTTGTTGTTATTGTGTTCTGCATACCGGATAACTTTTGAAAAATAAGGCTGATTAGATTGTCCTTTAGCACATAGTTTAAGAAGTCAAAAAAAAAGATCAAGTTCGTTAACCAGATACTTTGGATAAAAACTCAAAAAGTTAGAGCATTTTCAAACAATTTTAAACCACTTTTTTTCTAATTCATAAATTCTGTTTCCGCATATTTATAGTGCATAAAATTTTATACAATTTACCCTAATGACTTTTTTTGACAAAAATAAAATTGCCAGAGATATAGAATTTTCAAAATCCAAAAAAGCAAACGAAAATGTACATGTATGGCCAAATAACGCACGATATGAAAAAAAGTCAAGAGAAAGAAAAATGTTACTTTTTAAAAGCCCTACAAGAATATCGTAACAGATCTTTTGTTTTTGACTAAATTAAACCAGAAGCATGTAACAGCGGTAAAGCTTACAAAGCGAGAAATAGCCCGCGAAGCGCGCAACAGCGAGTGTTTAACATATATATATATATATATATATACATACATACACATAATTCGAAACAAATTTGTAGATATAATTAAGGTCGATAGAGCCTTTAGCAAATAAACTTCCTTTTTAATCTAAAATAAAAAGAATTTAACAATTATTTTAATCGTAGAGGTTTTGACAATTTTATAATATTTGCAAATAAACTTCTCCTTTTTATCTGAGTCGAGCACTATGTGCGAAAACTAAAAAGAACCGAGCGCGATTTTCATCAATTACCAAAAATATTTACACTGCTTTTCTTTTCTATTATTTTAGGTATTAGGTGCTACTAAATACAAACATTTCATATTGATATTAACTTTAAATTTTTATTTCAAAATTGCAGGAGAAGAAAAATTGTGCATGTAGTGCACGTTTTTTTCTAGTATTGCAAAAAAAAGATACATGCATCTCAGCAGTAAGACATTTGCTAATAGATATTTTTTATTGACATTTAAAATCCCAAGACTTATTTTTGATTCTAAAAAGACAAAAACAATTTTATTGAAGTAACGTCTTCTTGTCACACTAAGTTATCGTCAAATTTAATGAAGCAATAAATCAAAAGATCTACGCGCCTGGTTTCGAAAAGTCATCCATAAAAGTAATAGCTTCAGATAGATCCTTTTTGTCATTTTATTCAGAAATGAAAAATCCTTCTTCAACATTAATTATTTGGAATCTGTCATATTATAACCCAACTGGTTCTTTTTATAAAGTTATAGACTAAAAACAGTTTCTTTATAAAAACACTTTAAAACTAATTAAGACCGAGAAATAAGCACACTCAGGAAAGTACTTACCATTTCGTACTTATGCAAGAGAGATTTTCTAAAATTCAAGAGTTACTTTCATTTTAAGTGAAGTTGAAAATGAACTAAGAGAGAGAAATTCTAAAGAATATTCTTAAGTTTTTCTTTAGAAGAGAGCCTCGGTTAGTAGAGTAATTTCTCGAAAAAGAGTAAGTAGAATTATATTAATTGAAGTAAATTAAAGTATGGATAATTTAATATATTTCATTTTCTGCACGCGTATATAAACAATAGTAATAATAATTGTAAAATAATTTTAACAATCAGTTGACATAGCAGTACTTTTTTATTTGTTTAAATAATTTTATATAACAAATATAACATGCATTTTCGAATGATATAGTTCAGAAATATAAGAAAACATTTACTAAATTTTTAATCTCAATTAGAAAAAAAAGACTAACAAAATTTTCAATAATTTTCGATAGTAAAATACATGATTCTCCGTGAAACTTCACTAAAATGTATTCTCTCTGAAGTAATAAACATTATAAACAATACGATAGAAAACACTGACAAATTCTGGAATTCGAAATCGATAAAATTCGAAAAAGTAGCGCTTTCGGATCCTAAAAAAGTATAATTAATTTGGAATCGATATATATATATATATATATATATATATATGCAGTTTTTTTACCCTCGTTAAAAAAAGTTTCAATGTTTTACACTCCTAGAGGTCAAAAAAGATTTCCTAGTGTGCTGCGGATTTTAATAAGCCATTTTCTAAGAGATAATTCCTGTGTAAACAGGAGCAGAATTTTTCCGGGTGCTTAAAAACTTTGCAGTGACAAAAATGCACAAGAGAAAATCGTCGAGATCCAGGAATCGAAACTGGAAATACGACAAATTTAAAAAAATCCGATTTTGGTATTTAATCAAATTATCGTTGCAAATTGAGGTGTAAACATTTTTCTGAGCATGTGTGTGCTTTTTTAGCATAGCAATACACTAGAAAAAAATTCGATCAATAACTAAATTACAAATTTTTTAAATTTGCTGTATTCTTCTTTCGATTCCTGGGTCTTGTTGATTTTTTTCTAGTGTATTTCTGTGCTAACATGCCCACACATGTTTACAAAATGTGGCAAACCACAAGTGATAAAGACAATTTCAATAAATACAAAAATAAATTTTTTTTTAAATTGCTATATTTTGAATTTCAAACCTTCGTCCTTGAAGATTTTTTCCTAATTCTCATAAATCCACACAAATAAGAAGCATTAAGAATCTTTCTAATGTTGCGTAACGCTCGGAATCTTTTTCATACATTCTCGTAACTATCCTTTCTCATAGGTATTGCAGAGCATCAATTATACTAATCAGCATATTTTGTAATGAAATAATAAATTTGTAAAGCTATTTTTCTGATATAATTCAAACTTTCAAACTTAGAGGTTTACCAAACATTACCAAAAACTTTGTATTGCAGTCTTTAAAGCATATAAAATTGTACACTTATAAAATAGAAACCATCTAAACGGGAACAATTTTATTCTGAAAAATAATATTAATTCTTAATATCCATTTTTCCATAGTGAGTAAAGGAATTTAAAATAAAATGCCTTTAGCCTGAAAGTCTTTAGAATTGTTATAATGATGAATTTAAATTACGAATTTTTAATGTTAAATTTAAGTCATAAAAACCGAACAATGTGAAATTTACAGGAAACAAAATTCGACAGATACTACGTGAAGCATTAAAATCGCTCAGCTGTTGAAGGCATTCAATTCGCAATTGTCAAATTTGTAATATTTGAATTCTAAATTATTCATTTTAAAACAATTTGCATGGAAAATTGTCGAATTTTACTGAGGTAGCCAATTTGAAATGCAATTCTAGAAAACTGGAGTTTTCGATTCGAAATTGTTGAAGTTCAAGATGGTATTATTTTTGCATTGCTTAATTTACAAAGCTTCAATCAATCGATTTTAGAATTAGGCTTTTAAAACTAAAATCGCTGTTTTTATTACTGAATGCGAAAATAAAAAAAAATTCTTGCATTAAAACAGAAACTTTTTAAATCAACGATCGAAATGTAGTACTCTCTAAATCTGAACGTGTGAAAAACTACAAATTGAGAGAGAGCGAAATACATTTTTTATGTAATATATCCCCCTCCTGCAGGTTTTTGAAATTTTACGAAAAAATATTTTTTGCATAAATATAATTAAATATTACTTACTTCAGAAAAACAATAAGGAAAATTGGAGTCCAAAAACGCTTGAATAACCTTACGGATGAAAAAACATTTTTTGCTGTACAAGCAGCTTCATTAAACGCAGTTTACAATTTATCCAGTTCTTTTATAAATATGTCAAAAACGTTAAATCATTTTACTTTTACTTATTTAAAAAGGGGATAGATACTTCATTTTCGATTACAAGAACTTTCGGATTAAAATGTTTGAGGCTCGCCGGGTTTTATTATGAGTGAGTAAAAAACTATTAATAATTAACAGAAATGATTAATAAAGCAATTAGTAAATGACTTCGGACAAGTTCTAAAAATAAAAAATAAAAATTTTAAAACGTATAAAATTTCAAAAAAGTCCTCAAAAAGTCGTATCAATTTTTTTAAGATAACAAAAAACAGTATCAAACACTGAATGACTGAAATAATAACTATATGTGTTTAGGATATAGAGTACATCATTCTTATTCATATTCAAATATTCAGTGTCCGCAAAACTTCATTTTTAAACTCTCTGATTTTTCCCTACATAACTTTTTTATTTTTCCTGATCATTAATTTTTAGAGACCAAAATTCTACTCTTGTAATAATTTTAATATAGAATCTTTTATAAATGAAGTAAAACAATTTTAAATTTAGGTTTTTACATATTCAATTTCTTATTCGGTAGTGTCTATATGTGACAAAAAAAGACTAATTTCAAAGCCAAAAAGTCACTAAAAGCGACTAATTCGATTTATTAATGTAACTTATGTTCTTTTAAATTTAAAAGAATTCAATTCATTAGACTTCAAAAAATTTAAGTTAGATTCGAAAGAATTCAAACGATTTGAAAAACTTTTTTTTTAATTCAAAAAGTTCCATTAATTTCAGTAAAATCGGAGTGAATTTAGAGCAATTTAAAGGGAAGTGAGAAGAATAAGGTGGTATTCCTAAAAACTCAATGTAAATTTTTAAAAAATCATCTAAATTAAAAACAGTTCAAAAATATGAAAAAATTCATTGAATTTAGTAAGTTTTAAATGAGTTTAGAAAAATTCAAGAGAATTATAAAGAATTCCAAAGAATTAAATAGAATTCAGGGTTAGTTCCAAATAAATTCAAATAAATTGTAAAAAATATTTGGAAATCTCCTCAAAACTTTAAAACCTTACGACATCCCTCACTTCTTGTAAATAAATTCTTTGAAATCCAATGAAATTTTTTAATCCTTTGAGATCCCTTTGAATTCTTGAATCAATAAAAAATTCTTTAGAATCTTTTAAAATTCTCTAAAATGGTACAAATTCTTCTTTTGAAATCTTTTGGAACTTTTTGAAATTCATGAAAATACTGCGAAATCTATAAAAAAACCTAAAATATTTCAAATCTATCGAAAACCCTTGAAACTTGCTTAAGCTCTTTAAAATTTCTTGGAATATTTAAAAAAAAACCTTAAATATTTCAAATTGGTCAAAATCTTTGAAATCCCTTAAAACTGTAAAATCACTTTAAATTATTTAAATCTATTAAAAATACCCTGAGATATTTAAAACCTTTGAAAAACTTTTGAAACCACTTCAAATTTTTTAAAGCTCACAAAAATTCCTTGGAATTTCAAAAAATGTCCTAAAATTCGTTGAAATCTCTTAAAATTATTGAAATCAACTAAAAATTCCTTGCATTCTTTTTAAATATTCTAAAAACTTTAAGATTCTTTAAAATCTTTCGTAATGCCCTTGAAATATTTAAAAATCTTTGAAATCCCTCAATTTTTGTGAATTTCTTCACAACATAAAATTTTTCTCAAATCCCTCAAAATCATTAAAATCCTCGGAATTGCATTGAAAATTTTTTAATCACTCAAAAATACATTGAAATATTTTTAAATGCCCTAAAATTTTGCAAAACCTTCAAAATCCCTTCAAATTATTAAAGTAAACTGAAAATTCTTTTGAATCTTTTAAAATTTCCTAAAATATTGCAAATCCCTGGAAATCCTTCAAAATCCCTTAAAACTTTTTAAACTCTTATAAATATCTCGGAAGCTTTTAAAAAAAAATCCTAAAGTCTTACAAATCCTTTGGAATCCCTTGAAACTTTTTAAATCTTGAAAATACCTTGGAATTTTTTTAAATACCCCAAAAAATTTTTAATCTCTTCAAATTATTTGAATTAATTTAAAATTCCTTTGGATTTTTTCAAATACTCTAAAATCTTTAAAATCATTCAAAATTCTGTGAAACTTTTTAAAGCTCTTGAAAATACCTCATTATCTTTCATAAAAACCCCAAAATATTTCAAATATTTTCAAATCTTTTGAAATCCTTTAAAACTTTTAAAAGTTTCTGAAAATTCTTCGGAATTTTTTTAAATACTTTAAAATTCCTTTAAATTATCAAAATCGAATAAAATTTTTTGGAATCTTTTAAAATACCCTGCAATCTTTAAAATCCTTCGTAATTACTTGAAACGTTTTAAAGCTTTTGAAAATGTCTCGGTATCTTTTATAAAAACCCCAAAATATTTCAAACACCAAATCTTTTAAAATCCCTTGGAACTTTCTAATTCTCTTGAAAATCCCTTGAAATTTCTAAAAATACCCTAAAATCTTTATAATCCTTTGAAATACCTTCAAATTATCGAAATCGATTAAAAAATCCTCAAATTCTTTTAAAGTACCGTGAAATCTTTAAAACCCTCTGAAATCCCTTGAAATTGTTTAAAGTTCTTGAAAATGCCTCGGATACTTTTATAAAAAAGTTAAAATATTTCAAATGCTTTGAAATCTTTTGAAAATTCCTTGGCATTTTTTTAAATACTTTAAAATTCCTTTGAATTATCGAAATCGGTTAAAAATTCCTTGGAATCTTTTAAAATACCCTGAAATCTTTAAAATCCTTCGAAATTACTTGAAACTTTTTGAAGCTTTTGAAAATGCCTCGGAATCTTTTATAAAAACCTCAAAATATTTCCAATACTGTCAAATCTTTTAAAATTCCTTTAAACTTTATAATAATCTTTTAAATCCCTTACAATTTCTAAAAATACCCTAAAATCTTTATAATCCTTTGAAATCCCTTCAAATTATCAAAATCGATGAAAGAATCCTTAGAATCTTTTAAAGTACCGTGAAATCTTTAAAACGCTTTGAAATCCCTTAAAATTTTTTGAAGCTCTTGAAAATGCCTCGGATACTTTTATAAAAACCTTAAAATATTTCAAATGGTTTGAAATCTTTTAGAAATTGCTTGTCATTTTTTTAAATATCCTACAATATTTAAAATTTTTTGAAATAAATTCAAATTATTGAATTCTATTCAAAATTACTTGAAATCTTTTTGAAAAACCTTTAAATATTACAAATACTTTTACATTCTTGAAAGCTTTTGAAAATTCTTTGGCATTTTTTCAAGTACCCAATAATCTTTAAAATCCTTTAAAATCCCTTCAAATTATTGGAATATATTAAAAATTGGTTGGAATCTTTTAAAATACCCTAAATTATGTCAAAAGAATTCAGGGAAATTCAGAAATAAGTTAATTCATTGAAAGAAAAGTGAATAAAGTAATCTTTTCATTTTGAAAAATGAGTAATATGATCTTTTCATTTTAAAAAGTGACTAAAAGTTATGTCACAAAAATTACCTAAAGGGACTATGTCCTGTCCTGATTATCATTGACAGTTATGTAAACTGCTTCTTACAGAAATTCCCTGGCTTCCGCAACTTTTTTCAAAATACCTGACTTTTCTTGAACAACAAAATTCCACGAAATTCCCTGACTTTCCCCTGATTTTCAGGTTTTCCCTGACCTGCGGCAACGTTTAATTCAGAACAAAGCAGCACTGATCTGATGTACACATCAGAAGCAGCTCACTCGGTGGTTGTCATACGTGGGGGTGTTTCTCAAACAAAAGCTACATCACGAGTACCAGAGAGAATTTACCGCTTTTGATCGGGAAGTAAAGCGAGCAAACAGATTTCAATTTCGAGAATCACTGAAAAAGCTGCCTACCTTTCGAGGCTCTGGTGCATAAATTCCGGGCAGTGGTGCCAAGAGGTGTAATGCCGGATTTGGGATGCCGGAAGCCGGATGCCCTGGTGGAATCGGTAACGGTACCAACTTTAACCCCCAAGGCAGGAACCAAGGTGCTGTGTGATGCATCCTGACGTTTAAATCCGACACTCAAATAATAATAACAACAATTATTATAGTAATAATTTAACAAAAAAACTCTAATTCTTTCACTTCCTAATAGAGTAAGTCTCTCATCAAAAAGTTTTCTTCTTTTCTACTCAAGAGACCCATAAAACTTCCCGAAATTCTTCAGATTCTTTTCGAGAAACACAAGTTTGAAGAACGACGGCGAAAAAATAGGATAAGAAACACTCTTTTTCAAACGGTAATCACAGTAAAATTGTCGACATTTCTTCCTGTGATGAGGTGATTTAGGAAACACTGAGAAAAATCGCAGGGGGTTGAAGAGTTGGAGCTCAGGCGTCGCAACGTCCGACAGAACTCGCTTATCTAATTGAACATCACGAGATTAAAGTGAACCACGAAAATTAAATTAAATTTGAGATTTCAACTGAATTCGACCACGAGATGAAACAAGTTTATCTCACGAGACCACGACTTTTTGATATATATGAAATCTGTCCGACGTGGCCGCAACGAGCGCGCCGCGACGACTGAACGTTGATCGAGCGAGCACATGGCGGAGAGGTCTCTCTCTTTTCTCTTTCCTTCCTTGTCTCTCTCTTGATCACGCTCTCTTCTTCTAGCTCTAGTAATCTAGAGAAGAACCTCTTGCTCCACCCATTTCAACCCTAGCTCCCGCACGTGCGCTCCCCCCCCCCCTGGACCCATTTTTATCATTTATTTGGGGAACTCCAACCCAAACTCAGAAGACACATACACAATCACCTAAGCGATTTTTTTTAAATTGCACACTTTACCCTTTTCTTGGCTATTATTCCGACTGGAACTTTTATATGTATTTTTTATTTATTGAGGAATAAGCTCTATATTTTATGAAACAAACAAAATATTACAGGGCTTAGAATATGAAATTTTATAGTTTCATTAAATTAATGGTCGGAATGGACCCTAAAGATTTTTTTCTAAAACAATGTGTACAGGATTTCTTGTGCAATATTAAAAGTATATTCTCAAAAAGGAATAAATTGAAAATATTTCTTCTGAGCGACAGAAAAAAATATTGAATTTCGAAACACACCAAAAATGCATATTTATTACAGTTTTAAGATTCCTATAGTACTTTAAAATATATTTTTACAAATAATTGTACGTAAAGTCTTATTTTTATCTATTAAAGACTAAATAGTATTGATAAACAAATTGATAAGCAAAACATATAAAAAAAAAAGTATTCCATCAAAATCGAGACTAATTATCTAGCTGACACCTTTTTATGTGAGAAATAGGTGAAATACATTTTAAAATACTATAGAAATCGATTGACTGAAAAAAGCATGTATTTCAAAATTCAAGATTTTTGCGGGCACCTGGTATGAATAATTTCAATTGATTCCTCCTGGAGAACATTCTCCTTATATTGCTAAAGAAATCCTGTCACTAATTGTCCATTAATTAATTTTCCATTAATTGTAACAAAATTAGAAATTTTTGTTTTCCAGGTCCGATAATATCTCCACAAGTTTTGTTTATTTCATGAAATTTAAGGCTTATTTTTCAATGAATAAAAAATTGAACAATAAGCAAAGTCAGTATTTTTTCACCAAAAAGAAAAAATGCAGGCGATAGCGATTGCAAAATTCAAAAATACATTTTTTTGGGACACCCTAACCTATACTCATGATAGATTCTTCGTCAAAAATTTAAATTTATCATCCCAATTAGAAAAAAAACAATTTAAGGCTATTTGAAAC
>JAUELO010000089.1:1951392-1961630 GCA_032357855.1 Amphibolips quercusostensackenii | reverse complement strand
GTTTCTGTACAGCATTTCTCTGAATCTGAATTAGTAAGCCTTGACTAGCTCAAATAGCCGTATAGCAATAAGTTCTTTAACAATTCATTGAGTATAGATTTGTCAAATGTTTAGCCAAATATAAATCATTCAAGGTCAAATCGACTAATTCATTCAGTAAGGGGCAATTCAAAAATTACGCCAGGCTACTTTGAACACATGTTCTACCCGCCCCTCTCTTCGTCTAAGATCATGACACAACGCTAACATCCTACATGGTGAAGTCACAAATACGTTAACATATTTAATTCAATATGAAACGCTTAAGATTTCAAATCGAAGTTTGTTGCATTTTCAAAAAAATAGTTTAATTTTTAAACAAAAAAGATTAATTTTTCTACCAAAAGAGATCAAGTTTTAACGAAAGACTTTTCCAGCTAAAAAGTCGACTTTTGTAGAAAACTGTTTACTTTTTAACCAGAAAAGATGAAGTTACAAACAAGCAAGATGGTTTTACAACGAGTTTTTCAACCAAATAGGTATATTTCCAACAAACAAACAAATGAATTTTAGACTAAAAAGTTATATTTACAAGAAAACAGTTAAACTTTTCATCAAGAAAGACAAATTTTTAATAAAACAGTTGCATTTTTAACAAAATATTTGATTTTCCAGAAAAAGAATTAAATTTTTAACAAAACAAAAATTAATTATCATCCAAAGAGTTGCATTTACGACCAAATAGTTGAATTTCCAACGAAAAAAAAATTAATTATCAGTCAAACAGTTGCCTTTACAACCAAATAGACTTTCAAGCAAAAGAGACGAATTTGTAAAAAAATATTTTAATTTTTAACCAAGTAGATAAAGTTTCAACCAATAAAAATGAATTTTAAACCAAATGGTCAAAACTTAAAGAAAAAAGATTCTCTACAAAACAGTTGGATTTTCAGATAAAAAGTTCATTTTAAAAAAAATCGTTGAATTTTCTTCCAAAATAATAGAATGTTCATCTCCAAAAGACATATTAAAAAAATAGTTGCACTTTCAACCAGAAAACGTGAATTTTCAACGAAAAAGTTCATTTCCAACTAAACAGTTGAATTTTTAATCAAAATAATTAATTTTCTACCACAAAAGACCAACTTACAACAAAATACATACATTTTCAAACAAGTTTTTGAATTTTCAACTTAAAACAATTAATTCGTTGAATTCCTTGGGATCATTTGAAATACCCAAAAAAATTTTTAATCCTTTAAGAACTCATGAAATCTGTTAAGATTCTCTATAAATTCGTGGAAAAATCATCAATATTTTCAAATCCTCAAAATCTCTGAAATCCCTTAAAATCCGCAAAAATTCTTTGAAATCTTATAATTTCTTTTGAAATTCTATAAATCCCTTAAATGTGGTGAAATCCCTCGGAATATCTTAAATCACTTAAGGTCCTTTGAAATTTCATTTTATTTACTCCCTAAAGTTCTCTTAAAATACGTTAAAATCCCCTGAAATTTTTTAAATATATCATTGATATCCTGGAAACTTTTTCAAAATCTTTAGCAATTTTTTGAAATCCTATGAAGTTCTTTGAAACCTATTAAAAATTGTAAAATCCCGTTTATTTTCTTGGCATTTTTTAAAATACCCCAAAAGCTTTGAAATCCTTTAAGAACTTGTGAAATATGTTCTGAGATATTCTAAAAACTCCTGGAAAACGCTTCAGTTTTTTTAAATCGCTTGAAATCTTTGAAATCCCTGAAAATCCGTAGAAATCTCTTGACATCTTGCAATTTTACTTGAAACACTATAAACTCTTAAATATGGTGAAAATTCCTTGAAAACTCGAAAAATTCCATTGAATCTTTTGAAATATGTTGAAATTTACTGCAAGCTATTAAAACTCTAGAATTCTGTTAAAACCCCTTTCAAGTCTATGAAAAACTCTCCAACTTGTTTAATTTCCTTAAAATCAACAGAAGCCCCTTGTAATCTAAGGGATACTTTTAATTTTATTTCAAGTCTCATGAATCCCTCAAATATTGTAAAATCTGTTGAAATTCGGTAAATACCCTAAAAATTCCTTAAAATCCTCGAAATATTTTAAAGCTTCTGAAATTTTACAAAATCATTCAGAATTCCTTAAGGAATTATTGCATCTCTTGAAATCTTTTGTAATATTGTACAACATATTGAGATTTTGAATATCTTTAAAAGTTCATTTTATAATATTTAAATATTTTAAATCCTCTCATACCCTCTAAAGTGCCATAAAATCCGCAGAAGTTCCTTAAAATTTCATTCTATTTCATATTCCTTTAAATTCTCTAGAAATTCTTTGTAATTCCTTAAAATCGCTTGAAATCTTTTAAAATAATCTTAAAACTTTAAAACATTAATATTAACGAACAGTTTGTGAAAATAGTTGTATTAGCGTCATTTTTTCAAAATAGTAGCAGCATGTCATCATTGGATAACACACATTTGATTTAATTTTAGCATATCTAAATTGAAGAATATTGTCTTCAGGAAGGTTTAGTAACTCAAAGCTACAATTCAATCTACCATATTTGATAAAATTATACATTAACATAACCAGTCACTGCAGCCTGAATCCAATTTCATTTGTCGTTGCCGTAAGAACTTTGTAAATGATAGGTGTGCCGACAAAGGGTCGCAAAAAGTAACTCAGGTTCCACCGATTGATTGCGAAATGGCAAACGAGTTAACGTGTAATAGCACATTCCACTACTTGGAATTTGATTTCATCCAATTCCTGATGTTTAACGAATGTTAGACATGCACAGCAATTTAAAGCCATCGGCAATTTAAAAAGAAACGACAAAAAATTAGTAGATAATAGAATTTTACTAGAAAAGAAAGTGTGCAAAAAAGTAAGAGTGAAAAATTTAGTCATTCATAAAAACCCAGCAATTAAAGAACCGTTAGTTTTGGGATGCATTCATCACGTATATTGCTCACGATGATGAATCGTAAAGTAAATAAAAGGGACAGAAAAATCCACTAGAAGAACAAATAACACACTGTTTCATGTAAACCTTTGTGGCGAATGTGACACACAAATCAAGCTGCTAGGAACCCCGAACTATTTTCGGAATACGTTATTTTGAGTTTGCAGTCCTATCCCCATTGCGTTTCACATGTGCCATACACATCATGTAGACATGAAAATACATACCACCATGTACTAGTATGCAGTCCAGGATGAAAGAATACAAAAGAGCGCTTAATGTATTTTTTCCCCTTTTAATTAACTTTTTTCAATACGTCAGGAAAGATCAAAAGAATTTATATGTATACGGGCATATCTCTAGAACCTTTCATTTTAATGTCCCTCCACGATATTTCGGTAATTTTAGTCAATAAGAAAGAAATTTTGGTTCTCGGATATCTATTATAGTGTAAAGTATTTTTGAAGAAGTCTGCTTGCCTCGATCCATATTTTCTTATGAACCAGAATCATGTTCATTCAAGAAAATCTGTATTCGTTCAGTACAAATTTATAGGCTTTCAAATTATGTCCTTTGATTTTGACTTTTTCAACCTTATGCTTGTATTTAAATAGCTCATGTGGCAAAGCAAGTAGGCACACGTTTAAAACCAATTGAAAGTTAAAATTTAATTTTTAAAAATTAAGGGAAGAAACCAATTTAAATTTGTGTGCGCATTAGCTTCTCAAACACTGAGATAAGTGGTTAGTTGAACCAACTACATATTTAGTTTGTAAAATATGGTACTGCATTTATAAATCGGCACAATTTCTTTAGTTGCAGTGACTATTTAGTTAGTACCTAATTCAATTAGTAACTAATAAAATGTTAATTCCAACTAATAAAATAACAGTACCATATCTTACACACTAAATATAATAAAACTGTCATATTCTTGGTTACAAATTTAGATTGTTATGATGATTAGCCCAGAGGTTAGCTTTTTTAAACGACGACTGCTTGAACAGTAAAGAGAACATAAAAAACAAATTAAAGTAAAAATGAGATCCGGTAGATCGTTTTCTTTTACTCAATTAAAGATTTTTTCATTATTAATACCTACTTCAAGACAGTAGTTTTCATCTTCCCAATTACAGAATATTATTAATAAGTATCTTTAGCTAATATAATCAAGTTTCCAATGTTGTGCCTACAAAAAATTTTGCATTTATTTTTGTATTGAAAATAAAAGGTTCACGTCTATTATATTAAAACTTAGTATAAATACCGGAAATAATATACTGTCCCAATATCGAAAAATATGTCACAGGCCATATTTTAATTCTCTTTAATTTAAAGTAGGGAAACCTTAACGGTTTGAAGTCATATCAACTTAATTTTACAGGAGAAGCAAGAAGTCTTTCCAGACGAATAATTTATAACCGATTAAATAAGTTAATATTTTTTTGTATGTGTGGATGGTTATGTTTAAAAAGAATCATCTGAAATACATATTTTCATTTATTTCATTAGCAAATAACACTATTCAACAGAAAAAAGGAACATTTGAAGTAATAGTAAAACATTTTTTAATATTGATAATAATATCTCCAATCATAATAAAAAAGTTTTTTTCGGGTTTTAACCCGATTAATTCAAACTGCAACGTTCACGAAACGTCGGCGAGATTCGTATTTTTTCACAAGATTGTAACCTGGAAAAAAAAACTCTTTTATTATAATGAATCATCGTGAAAGCATTAAATCTATTATCAATATATCCAATTGTTAAATACTTGTCAAAATCCTATAATTATCGTCTAATTCTTGAAAAAAAATGGAATATCTTAAGGCAATTATTTCATTTACTTTGAATACTTTAAAATTTTAAAATATTTGAGTAGATTTAAATACAACACTTTAGGCTCAGGGTGAAAGATTTCAAAATCCAAAAATTATAAAACTAGCTGTTAATTAGATCTCGAGTGTTTTCACTTTATTAGTATTTATATTTATATATAGTGCTCATTTCACGAGCACTCTGCTTCGCGTTAGCAAACGTATTTGCTTCCTCATAGAGGAAGCATTAGTGATTTTTTAAATAATACACAAACTAAAGTTTTCATTTTAATCAATTTAAGAGAAGAAATTTACGAAAAATGCAAAATGAAAAAATAATACAATATTTTTTTTAATACAATGACAACTCAGGCAAATCAAATTTTTTATTTGAAATGGACATTTTTTGATCTGGCAAAGGGAAGGGGGGAATTCTATAACACTTTATCCCTTTTCCAGCTTTATGTTTTTTTTTTTACAAAAAGGAACAAAATTATTTTACTTGAAAACTTAGTCAAAAAATCTTTTTCATTCATGCATCAACTTTGAATCATGTAATGGAAAAAAAATTTTTACTATAAAAAAGCCATTTTTTTAAATATTATGCATTACTATAGCTTCCTTACACTTGAATAAAATGTATCAATATTATAGGTCAATCGATTCATCTCGAGTCAACACATCTTTTCTATTTTCACATCAACTCCAAGTTATGCAGATGAGAACATTTTTACTATAAAAATTGATTTTTAATATAATATAATTGGCCATAACTTTGTTACTCTTTGATAAGATATATTAATATTATAGGTCAATCGATTCGACTTAAACAAAGGATTTTTAATTGTGTTAAGGAATAAAGTTTTACTATAAAAACCGTATTTTTAAATATTATACATTGCCATAGCTTTCTCACTCTTCAATAAAATGTACGAACATTATAGGTCAATCGATTCGTCTCGATTGAACACATCTTTTCTATTATCACATTAACTTCAAATTATGAGAATGAGAAAAAATTTACTATTAAAATCGATTTTTGATATAATATAAATGACTATAACCTCCTTACTCTTTGTTAAAATATATTAATATCATAGGTTAATCGATTCGTTTACAACCAAGGAATCTTGTACATTCTTGCATTAATTTTAAATTATGTTAAAAAACATTTTCCTGTATAACTTACCGAAAATTCTAGTGAAAATTGCCGTAAACTTTTTAAGATACACAAAATGTAAAATTTCCGAAAAATTTTTGGAAATTTCCGTATAAATTTGATTAAAAAATGTCTTTCCTATATAGGCCGCGTCTAGGTATATTAAAATTTTGCGAGCGTAGAAGAAATATTTCCGGTGAGTCCAGGCCCCCAGGGTATCTGGAAAAAGCGGCTAGGTGCACCGAAATTCGGTGACAATTTCCTGTGTTCCTAAAAAATAGAGTCAATAATGTACAAAAAATAGGTGTGTGTGTGTGTGTTCGTGTAAAATAATCAAACCACAGAAGATAGTTCCTGTTTACCAGACTCACGTGTTTAATCGATATTTTAAAACAACACTTAAAAAATGAGACGAGATTGTTTTCCGATTTATTTGAGGACTTTATGTTAATAAAAATTGACCAGAAAAATCTTGTATGTCTAGAAAATAAAAAATGTAAATACAGTCAAGTGAAATACCACGTTGTATGTTTTTATATTATGCTTATCTAAGTTTAGAAAATATTTGGTGTGTTTTAGGGTTTTTCACCTACCAAAATACACTAGAAAAAAATGACCCGTCGAAAGAATCAAAAAAGGGAAAGAAAAGTGTTTACCGCATTACCAAATTATGTTTTTGAAATTATATTTTTTTTTAGATAGCTTTCAAAATCATTTCAAATGCCTCGGCCCTTCTAAATAATTATATCGGAAACAACTAAATAAGGTTTGGGTTTTTTCATTGCGTTCGTTCTTCTTGGTTTCAATTTCTGTTGACAAAACTTCCCTTTCTTATTATCAAGCTTATGATTTATCTGTCTGAATTTTTTTAACACTCCAAAGCTATTTTTTTACTTTTTGGTCGAAAATGTAGTCAACATACGGTGAGTCCAAAAACAAAAGAAAGCTTTCATCCTATTCCGTGTATAAAGCATACAAAAATTTCCGGTTCTACAATAAAATCCGGTACATTTCCAGTGCATTTCCTGCACCAATAAATTTTACGTAGAATTTCCGCTTTTCACACTCAACGGCTTTTATTATTTGAATAATAAACTAAAAATATGATAGGACACTAAAAAAAAGATTGACGGAATTGCAAAACTTTTAATTATTCAGTTTTTGAAAGAGAGTCCTAATACCTCGGTATCGCTAAAGGATTATTATCTTAAACTTTGAAAAAAGTTGATTAAAGCATCCCTTATACTTTCTTCTCGCTTGAAACAAAACTGGACACGTTTCATAAACTCGATACGAAGGTCATACAGGGGAAATATGATACTGCTTTCTCATGCCCGAAGGAATTGGTGAAATCTCTTTTGTAATATCTGGTTACAGACTTGTATGTAATCCAAAATAAAAGGCAAGTAATAACTAAATTATTCTGAAAGTAACAATTAGCCAATGATATACGATCAAAGTAAGGTTTGTTATTAGAAAATTTATGATGAGGTTTCTCAATTTTTGCTGAGCAGATTTGATAACTAATTCATCTGTAAAAGTTGTTCCGCATAAAACTGAAACAAGCTTCTTTAAGGAAAGATAAAATACTGATATATTGAGAAAAAAAGCAAACTTCTTAGAAAAGTTTGTTTTAATTGCTTATATTATGAAAAAGACTAGCAGTGAATGCCTGCACGTCCCTAGGCTTTTATGCCCTGACATTAAGAAAAATAATCATTTCAAAATCCATATTAAACACATTTTTAAATATAAAGAGTTAAAATTTTTTTTTCATTGTTTATAATTTGAAATTGAAAGCACTTTAAATTTAACAAATATGTGTGTAGAACGATTTTAGGTTGAAAACTTTCCAAATCAAACAATTTTAGATCAGGTAAAGTTTTAAAACTAGGAAATTATTTCAAACGAAATAAAAAGAAATTGAAATTGTATTATTTCTAAATGCAAGCGTTAAAAATTTAATAATTAAAAGGTGAAAGTGTTTGAAATTAAAAAACTGTAGACTGAAATATTACAAATTAAACAATTTCACGAGAAAGGAGTTAAAATTGTTCATGTCGTTCAAAACTAAACAATATCATTTTGAATTGAAGAATCTCGAATTTGGCTGATTTTAGTTTAAAATTTTGAAAATAGGACCATTTCAAAATGTTACAAATTGAATAACGTCAGATTAGAATTTTGAAAACTGGATCATTTAAGACAGTTGTCATGAAAAAATGAGGTCTTTGGGAACAAAAGGTTTTCTATTATTTAAGGAATCAAAATGATATTTTCAGACATGTCTTATAATAAAATAAAAAACAATATTTTGAACGAAAAAAGGTTAAAATGTACAAGAAAAATTATTTTAAAAATACTTTTTTCAACTGAATTTTTTCTGGTGGTCACTTCTTACCCATTTTTTAAGTATGGTTTAATTTCAATCAGTCATAGCTTATTTTTCAGCGGAACATTCCATACAACTCTACTGTTTGCAATTTCAAAAAAGATAAAATAATCCTCAAATGAAATTATTTGTTTCAAAAAAAGGATTCTTTAAAAAAAATCATTTTAACTACTGCGTCCATAAAAAAAATTTACTTTCAACATTGGAAACAGCAGTTATAAAGAATATTTTCCGCGAAAAAAATAAAACATCAATTCTTAAAATTCAACCATTCTCAAAAAATGGTTCAAATAAATGTTTTTTGTAAGTTTTAAAATTTTTTAATTGACAACAATTTTTTTTAAATTATATAATAAGTAATATTATTTTAGTTCATCGAATCGTACAAAAACTATTTTTTCAAAGATCTGATTTTTGTCACGACGGCTACCGTAAAATTCAACGGAATTGAAATTGTATTATATTTAATTAAAAGCATTCAAAATTGAAAAATTTTTCATGGAAATAATTTTTAAATCGAAGAGATTAAAATTTGACATTTTAAAATTGAAAACTAATTTTCCTAAGGTCAAAAAATGAATTCACCGTCATTTTCACCGTGCAAAATCAAAAAAAAATTCATTAAAAACTTTTAAAACTGAATTATTCTGAAAATGCATTTAGGAAAATTAAAAGCTTTTAGAGAAAAAATGAAAAAACACTAAAATTGTTGCAATTCAAAATTAAGGAAATTGTTTAATCTTACTAATGTATCAGTTTTATATACGACAATTTTTATCTACTTTAATTTTGAACAACAAAATTTTTATAATTTTGATTTCATACATTTTTTTTTAACAATTCATTTAGAATTATCATTCATTGTTGAAACCTTTCGAACAGTTATTTTTCAATTTTAAATGATTTTTTTTTTTAAATCTGCAACGCAAAATCAGACAATTCAGGATATTAAACTGAAAATGTAAAAAAAAATACAAAAAAAGATCGCTATGATTCCAATTTTTTAAAATACTTCAAGGCCTGAATTAGACAAACTATTTTCTGGATTTTTCATTATTTCAAATTTATTCTTAAGGCACTTTATTTGAAACTATTTAATTATAAGTCCTTTACACTAAAAATTTTACAACTATCAAGTCTTCCGATATGATATTCTACGATTTCGAAGAATTAAAAAAAAAAAACAATTTTGTACATTTTAAATTAAAACCAAATAATTCATGATATTTAAATCTAAAACGATTAAATTTAAAATAGACTAAAAGTGTAACCAGCAATTTAAAACATTTAAATATAAAATTAATTAACGTAAGACTATCAAGGCTTTCAATATGAAATTTTGCAATTTTGTAATATTTTATAGTAAAATTTGTCCTGACATTCTTAATATTTGAATTTAAAAATTATATCGATTTAGGGGAATAAAGTACTGCTTAAAATCTACTGAATATTTATTTTCGCGAATAAGCAATAAAATGTTGATTTCTCAATCTTTTATCTAAAGAAAAAAATCTAACCTTTTTTCTTTCAGTTTTGAACTGTATTTTTTACCTTGCTTTTGAAGCAAAAAAAAAACTTTTGTTTCAAGGCGCCAAAAATTAAACTGTTTTACAATTGCGTATTCAAAACCATAATTCTAAATTAAAATCATAGAAATTTTAAATATGATAAATATGATTAATAAGTATCATATCATGTACTAGCAAGTGATATTCAAAGTAATTGGATACATTTTATTACTAAAAAATGAGATATCTGTTTTGAAAAAAATCAATGTCATTTTCACCATCCAAAATTATAAAATTCAAAATATTGAGAACCATTGAAGTATAATTATTCTAAAAACTTTAAAAAATATATGAAGTGTCTCGGGACATAAGGGTGCAAGTGCCAAAACTCAAATTTCACAGTAGACACAA
>JAUELO010000089.1:1841525-1852354 GCA_032357855.1 Amphibolips quercusostensackenii | reverse complement strand
CAATTCAATACGAAACACTTCGAAGTTCTAAGATTTCAAGGCAAAATATATTTCACTTTCAACAAAATAGTTGAATTTTTTAACCAAAAAATATTTTCTACCCAAAAAGATGAATTTTCAACAAACATAATAAATTTCTAACTAAACAGTCGTATTGCAACCAAATAGATGAATTTTTCAGTAAAAAAAAAGAGTTTTCCAAAAAATAGTTAAAGATTTAAACAAAAAGTAAAATTTTCAAGCTGAAAATATGAATTTTTTCGAAGACAGTTGGAGTTTCAACAAAGTTACTTTCTAACCAAAAAGATGAATTTTCGACACAAAAAGACGAATTTTTAATCAAAAAAATCATTTTCAACCAAACAGTTGCATTAACAACCACATATAGATAAACTTTCCAGCAGAAGGAACGAGTTTTCCAAAAAATAGTTAAAGATTTAAACAAATAGTAAAATCTTTAAGCTAAAAAGACGAATTTTTCAAAGCCTTTTGAGCTTTTGACAAAAGGGTACTTTTCAACTAAGAAAGGTAAATTTTCAACTAAAAAGTATGACTTTTTTACCATAAAATATTAATTTTTTATGTAAAAGGATGAATTTTCAACAAGAAGGTTGAATTTTTCTACCAAAAATGATGACTTAAACAAAATAGTTACATTTTCCAAAAATAATTGGATTTTTAATAAAATAGTTAAATTTATAACCAAATAGTCAAATTTTCTGCATCCAAAAATGCATTTTTAATCAAATGGTGGAATTCTCAAACAAAAAGGATAAAATTCGACCAAATATTTGCTTTTTCAAGATAAAAAGAATTTTTTAGAAGACAGCTGGATTTTCATCAAAAAAGTTTATTTTTTACAAAGAAAGATGACTTAATTTCTACTAAGAAAGATGAATTTTCAACAAAATTGTTAAATTTTCAACCGAAAACATTAATTTGCAACAAAGAAGATTAGTGTTCTATCAAAAAAGACGATTTTCTATAGAAAATCATATATGTTATCCAATACACAGGATAAATTTTTAATCATATATGGAATAGTTGAATTTTCAGATTTAAAAAATCATTTTTAACAGAAAAAAATTAATTTTTAAGAACACTGTTAAATTTTCAACCAAAAAGATGCATTTTCGACGAAGAAGATTAATGTTCTACCAAAAAAGAGATATTTTAAATAAAATACATGAACTTTCAACCAAATCATTTCATTTTGAAGCCAAAAAGACGAATTATCTACAAAAAAGTTTAAATTCCAGCCCAAAAATATGATTTTTTAACCGAAAAGTTTAATTTTCTACTAAATTGTTGAATTTTCAAGCCAAAAAGATTAATTTGTTACGAAACAGTAGAATTTTCAACATAAGAGATAAACTTGTAGCCAAACAGTTAAATTTTTCACTGAAAAAGATACATTTTAAACCAAAAATGGACTAGTATAATTATCATTTTGAAAAATTGATTGTCAACCGAACATGGAACGAATTTTTTTCAAAATAGTTAAATTTTCAACCAAATTTTAAGCCTTCAACTAAAAAAGTGAATTTTGAACAAAGTAGTTGAATTGTTAATCAAAAATATGAATTTTCAATAATATAATTGTATTTTCAACAAAATAATTAAATTTGCAATCAAATGATAGAAATTTTAACCAAACGAGATGAATTTCGAACCAAGAACATAACAGTAGTCTTTAAGAAAATGGGACTTTTATGAAAAATATAGTTAGATTTTCTTACTGGATTTAAGTTCTAAATGTTATCTAAGTTCGTTACGTTATTTAAGGCTTTAGTGAAAAAAACTTACTCCCTTAATATACAGTTTCTGAATGAGGGTAAAAAAGTTTTCATCTAAAAAAGTGAACCAATTTTTAAATTTTGCAGTCTTTTTAAAAATTCTTAGGCAAAGTTCGAATCATTTTAAAAGGCATTTAAAAATTCAGAAAAAAAATTTTAATTGGAAGATTTCAAAAAATTTGAAACAAAATGTAGATTTTTGAAGATTTTGAAATAAAATGTTGAAGCTTTTAAAGGACTTTGAGAGGATACTGAATCATTTTTCTTAGAATTCCTGGGAAAATTAAAAATGATTTTTTGGTTTGGAAAATTAATTTAAAGAAAATATGCAAAAATATTTTATAAGATTTCCGAAATTGTCAAAAAAGAATCTGGAAGATTTTAAGGCAATTTTTTAAATTTTGCAGTCTTTTCAAAAATCCTCAGGCAAAATTCGAATCATTTTAAAAGATATTTAAAAATTCTGAACAAAAATGCAAAATAATTTAGAATTGAAAGATTTTGAAAAATTAAAAACAAAATGTAGATTTTTGAAGATTTTGAAATAAAATGCTAAAGCTTTTTAAGGACTTTTAGAGGGTTTAGGATACTGAAAAATTTTGCTTAGGATTCCTGGGGAAATTTCAAATGATTTTTTGGTTTAAAAAATTAATTTAAGAAATATATGTAAAAATATTTTAAAAGGTTTCCAAAATTGTCAATAAAGAATCTGAAAGATTTTGGGGAAATTTTTTTTAATTTGCAGTTTTTTTAAATTCTCTGGCAAAATTCGAATCATTTTAAAAGATATTTAAAAATTTCAAACAAAAATAAAAAATAATTTAAAATTGGAAAATTTTTAAAAATTTAAAACAAAAAGTAGGGGTTTAAAGATTTAGAAATAAAATGTTGGAGCTTTTCAAGGACAAAGGTTTTAGGATACTGAAACATTTTTCTTAGGATTCCTAGGAAAATTTCAAATAATTTTTTGTTTTGAAAAATAAATTATAAGAAAATATGTAAAAATATTTTAAAAGATTTCCAAAATTGTCAATAAAGAATCTCAAAGATTTTAAGGCATTTTTTTAAATTTTGCAGTCTTTTTAAAATTTTTAAGCAAAATTCGAATCATTTTAAAAGATATTTGAAAATTCTGAAAAAAATAAAAAATAATTTAAAATTGGAAGATTTTAAAAAATTTCTAAGAAAATGTGGATTTTTTAAGATTTTGAAAAAAAATGTTGAATCTTTTTAAATATTTCAAGAGGTTTTAGGATAATGACACATTTTTCTTAGGATTCCTTAGAAATTTTCAAATGATTTTTTGTTTTGAAAAATTCATTTTAGGAAAATATGTAAAAATATTTTAAAAGATTTCCAAAATTGCCAATAAAGAATCTGAAAGATTTTAGGGCAATTTTTTTAATTTTGCATTTTTTTCAAAAATCCTCAGGCAAAATTCGAATCATTTAAAAAGATATTTAACAATTCTGAACAAAAATAAAAATAATTTAAATTTTGAAGTTTTAAAAAAATTTAAAACAAAATGTAGAATTTTGAAGATATTGAAAAAAAAATTTTGAATCTTTTTAAGGATTTTGAGAGGTTTTAGGATACTGACACATTTTTCTTTGAATTCCTGTGAAAATTCCAAATGCTTTTTGTTTAAAAAACTAATTTTTATAAAATATGTAAAAATATTTTAAAAGATTTCCAAAATTGTCAAAAAAGAATCTGGGAGATTTTAGGGAAATTTTTTTAATTTCTTAGTCTTTTTAAAAATTCTTAGGCAAAATTCGAATCACTTTAAGATATTTAAAAATTCTGAACAAAAATAAAAAAGAATTTAAATTTGGAAGATTTCAAAAAAATTTTAACAAAATGTAGGTTTTTAAAGATTTTGAAATAAGATGTTGAAGCTTTTTAAAGGACTTTGAGGGGGTTACGATACTGACACATTTTTCTTAGGATTCCTGGGAAAATTTCAAATGATTTTTTGTTTTGAAAAATTAATTTTAAGAAAATATGTGAAAATATTTTAAAAGATTTTCAAAATGGTCAATAAAGTATCTGAAAGATTTTAGGGCAATTTTTTTAATTTTGCAGTCCTTTTAAAAATTCTCAGGCAAAATTCGATTCATTTTAAGAGATATTTGAAAATTCTGAACAAAAATAAAAAATAATTTTAAATTGGAAGATTTCAAAAAATTTTTAACAAAACGTGGATTTTTGAAGATTTTGAAATAAAATGTTAAAGCTTTTTGAGTACAAAGATTTTAGGATACTGAAACATTTTTCTTAGGGTTCCTGGGATAATTTCAAATGATTTTTTGTTTTGAAAAATAAATTTTAAGAAAATATGTAAAAATATTTTAAAAGATTTCCAAAATTGTCAATAAAGAATCTCAAAGATTTTAGGGCAATTTTTTTAATTTTGCAGTCTTTTTAAAATTTTTAAGCAAAATTCGAATCATTTTAAAAGATATTTAAAAATTCTGAACAAAAATAAAAATAATTTAAATTTTGAAGATTTAAAAAAATTTTAAACAAAATGTAGAATTTTGAAGATATTAAAAAAAAATGTTGAATCTTTTTAAGGATTTTGAGAGGTTTTAGGGTACTGACACATTTTTCTTAGGATTCCTGGACAAATTTCAAATGATTTTTTGTTTAAAATATATATTTTTAAAAAATTTGTGAAAATATTTTAAAAGATTATCAAAATTGTTAAAAAGGAATCTGGAAGATTTTAGGGCAATTTTTTTAATTTCTCAGTCTATTAAAAAATTCTTAGGCAAAATTCGAATCACTTTAAGACATTTAAAAATTCTAAACAAAAATAATTTAAATTTGGAAGATTGAAAAAAATTTTTAACAAATATAGATTTTTGAAAATTTTGAAGTAAAATGTTGAAGCTTTTTAAGGACAAAGGTTTTAGAATACTGAAACATTCTTCTTAGGATTCCTGGGAAAATTTCAAATGATTATTTGTTTTGAAAAATTAATTTCAAGAAAATGTCAGCATATTTTAAAACATTTCCAAAATTGTCAAAAAAGAATCTGGAAGATTTTAAGGCAATTCTTTTATCTTTGCAAGATTAAAAAAATGTAAAGAAAATTCGAATCATTTAAAAAAGTACTTGAAAATTCTTAAAAAATTCTAAAATAAGTAAAAATTTGAAAATATTTTAAGAAATTAAAAACAAAATGTAGATTTTTCAAAAACGTCAAAATAAAATTGTGATGCATCTCAAGAATTTCGAAGGGATTTAAGGGAATAAACAAATTTCCTGAAATTTCTAGGAATTTAAGAGAATATTTGAAAAGATTTCAAAATACTTAAAAAGCTATCTAAAATCTTCACAAAAATCCGTAAAATTTAATTTTTTTAACTTTTCAGGATTTAAAAAAAAACGAGGAAAAAGTCGAATCATTTAAAAATATATTCAGAGCTTCTGAAAAAATCAAAAATAATTTAATATTTTAAATATTTTATTTAATTATTAATTTTTTAATTTCGCAGAATTCAAAAGAAATTTTATTCATTTCAAAAGGTATGTCAAAATCCTGAAAAGAAGTACGAAAATAATTTGGCATTGAGGTTTTAGGATATTTAAACATTTTTCTTAGGATTTCTGGGAAAATTTCAAATAATTTTTTGTTGTGAAAAATAACTATTAAAAAAATGTTTCAAGATTTCAAAAAGTTTTTTTAAATGTCAACAGTGAATCTGGAAGATTTTAAGTCAATTTTTTTTCTTTGCAGGATTTAAACAAATGTAGAAAAAATTCTAATTATTTTGAAAGGTATTTAAAAATTCTATTTTTGAAGATTTTGAAATAAAATTTTGAAGCTTTTTAAGGACTTTGCGAGGTTTCAAGATAGGCTGTGTCTAGTCGTCCCGAAAATTTGGAGGAGTTGGTAAAGAGAATGGACCGCAAGCTTATAAAAAACATTTGACTACTCATCCCGAATTTCGGGACGAAATGACACTTTCTTTAAGATAATAGAACAATTTTTCAAAAATTTTTGAAAAAATTTTTAATTATTATTTATTTTGAAAAATTCATTTTAAGAGAATATGTTTTAACATGAATATGAATTAAATTTGAATTTTAATATAAATGTGGCAATTTCTAAAACATTTTAAAAATTTTCAAAAAAGAACCTGGAAGATTGTAAGGCAATTGTTTCATTACACAGGATTTAAAAAAAAACGTAGAAAAAATTCGAATTATTTTAAAAGGCTTTCAAAAGTCATTTAAAAGTTGTAAAAACATTTTAAAAGTAACGTAAAATTGAAAGATTTTAAAAGATTAAACAAATTTTAAACAAAATGTAGATTACATTTTTTTTAATTTAAACTTTTTTAAGGTTTCTGGGATAATTTAAAATGATGATTTTTTTTAATGTTTGAAAATTCTTAGAAAAAATTCGAATTGTTTTTAAAAAAATTTTAAATGTCATTACAAAGTCAAAGTCTAAGGACTGATTCGGGCTTAAAGAGAATTAGATTTAAATGAAATTCAAAAGAAATCATTGTTACTGAAATAAAATCAACTAAAGTAATTTTTTGAAATAGTTATTTATTAAATCGAAATTTATGTACACGTATCTATAACCTAACTGCAGTTATAAAATAGTTCTATGTTTTTAAAAAAGTCTTTTCCATATATTAAAAAATAATTATTAATAACAGTCTTCTACTTACACAATTGAACAATATTTTAAACAATTTTTGCATCATTCACTGAGACAAAATGCAGTGCTCATTGAAAATATACGAGCAATATTCTGCTATTATTAACGAACGTCACTTTCAAGCAACAAAATTATTTTACCCAATCTCTAGGTACCTTTAATACTTTCATCAACTTTTCTTCTTCAGAATTAGGTTCTGGTTTATGCATGTATTCCCACTTAGCCATTAAAGGAAGGGACATAAGTATACTTTCGTATCGAGCACCAGGTGTATACAATCCGAACTTCGTTCCACGATCATAAATTAAATTGAACTCTACATATCTTCCTCTACGCAGTAATTGCCACTGTCGTTCATGGAATCCGTAACCCTTGTTCATGTTTTTCTCAACAATTGGTATGTAGGAAGGAATAACAGCTTCAGCACAAGATGTTACAAACTTAAATGCTTCTTCCTGACTTGGTGTATCCACATCATCAAAGAAAATGCCGCCGACTCCTCTTCTTTCACCCCTGTGGGTTATGACAAAGTATTCATCACACCACTTTTTGAATTTTGAGTAGTAGGAACGATCATGTTTATCGCAGGCTGATTTTAGAGTACTGTGGAAATGCTTAGCATCATTTTCATCCAGATAGTAAGGTGTGAGATCTGTTCCGCCTCCGAACCACCACTGAACTGAGCCATCTTTATTTTTAATTTCAAAATAACGATAGTTGAAATGAATCGTTGGAACCATTGGAGATCTAGGGTGAATTACAGCACTGACACCAGCCGCAAAAAATGGTAATGATCCCTCTTCAATGCTTTTTCCTCTGGCTCTCATTTGCTGAATCGCTCCTGGTGGTAGAATCCCAGAAACGACGGAAATATTGACACCTGCCTTTTCGAAAACAGTACCATCTTGCAAAACACAAGTTATCCCACCACCTCCTTCCTTTCTAGTCCATCGATCTACCTGAAACCGATCTTCCTTGTTTTCTAGTTTCTCCAATTCTTTACAAAAATCTGCTTGTATTTTCATGATAAGCAGTTCCATCTTGGTCTTCATGTCATTATTGTTATTCATCAAGGTTTCTTTACTGGTGATGGGCTCTGCCATAAATAATTTTGTGTTCAATTCGGGTTCGGCGGCTAGAACCTGAGAAGTCGAGGTCTTGTAAGCCACAATCCCTGCTGCCAAGATTCCAGCACCGAAGTATTTTAAACTGGAACGTTTACTCTGTGTGGTGATGTGGTGTGAAACTAGGGAGTAAAATCTAGACCAACTTCGCAGAACGGCTTTGGAAGACATGATTTGTAGATCTGTAAAATAAAATTAATTGGTTATACTTTATTCAGGGTGACTGCAAAACTTTATTGTCAAAATTCCCTGAATTTTCCCTGATCAGATTTTATTTTCTTGGCCGTTAACATTCTAAAACCAGAATTTTAAACATAAAATCCTTTATGAACAAAATAAGACAATTTCAAATAAAAATTTAAAAACTTCAAATTTATTTATGCACTTGAACCAAAAAAAAAACTTTTCTACCATAAAAGAAGAATTTTTAATCCAAAAAGACGAAATTTCAACAAAATAATTGAACTTTCAACCAAAAAAAGACGCCTTTTTAACAAAATACTTAAATTTTCAACAAAGCAGTTCTCCACAGGAACAGTTACAGATCCTGATCGTCTTTATGTGTCTGGATTTGTCGGCATATTTTCTCTACGTCAGCACTACGTACAACAAAAAAAAGAATTTTCAAAAAAATAGTTTGAACTGTACAGTTTAATTTTCAACAAAAGAATTGAATTTTCAAGAAATCAGTTAATTTTTCAACCAAATAGTTGAATTTGCAAACTAAAAAGACGAATTCTCAACCAAAAAGATGTATTTTTAACCAAAATGATTAATTTTCTACCGAAAAAGGCGAATTTATTTTCCAGCAAATAGTTGGATTTTCAAATAAAACAGATAAATTTATAAACCAAAAATGGAAAATATAATTTTCAATAAAAAAAATTCATAAAAAAACATAATAATTTTCGGCAAAATAATATAATTCTTAAACACAGATGAATTTTCAACTAAAATGATGAATCTGCAACCAACAAAATCAATTTTTAACAAAGTAGTTCAACTTTTAAACAAAAATGATGAATCTTTAACCAAAAAGACGAATTTCGAACAAAGCAGTTTCATTTTCAACCATAGAGATGAATTTTCAAGTAAAATGATTGATCTTTAACTAAAAAAAGGAATGAATTTTAAACAAAGCAGTTAAAATTTTAACCGAGAAGTTAAATTTTCCTACTAAAAAGACGAATTTTCAACAAATAAAGATTTTTCAGTCAAAAAATAAAAAAAGTTCATCTAAATTGTTAAAGTTGCAAGCCAAGTGACGAATTTTCTGTAAAACAGTTGAATGTTTAATCCGAAAATATGAATTTTCAACCAAACAGTTGCATTTTTAATAAAAAAAGGAATTTTTATGTAAAACAAATCAATTTAGAAAAAAATGGGAAAGTTATATTTTTAGTAAAAAAAATCTTAATCATAAATAAAAAAAAGACTAATTTTGAACAAAATATTTTAATTTACAACCAAAGCGATGAACCTTAAAGAACAACAAAATTTTAAAAAGTGCTTCTACTTTCACCCCAGATAAATTTTCTACTAAAGCGATGAATTTTTAATTATAAAAGGTGAATTTTCAGTTAAAAAATTAATTTTCAACAAAAAAGAAACAAATTTTTAACCAAATAGTTAAATTTTCAAGCAAAAGAGACCAATTTTTGCAAATAAACTGAATCTGTAACGAAATAGTTGACTTTTCAACCTTAAAAAAATGAATGTTCAAACCAAGAAGACGAATTTTTAACAAAAGATTTTAATTTTAGACGCACAAATATTTTTCAGTCAATAAAGAATAAAAATTATTTAAACCGTTGAATTTTTTAGCCAAAAAGACGACTTTTCTACAAAATAGTTAAATTTTTAATCCCAAAATATGCATTTTCAACTAAAAGTTCATTTTGAAGTCAAAAAGACTAATTTTCTACAACAGTTGAAATTTCAAAAGAAAAATATGAATTTTTAATAAAAAAGTTAATTTTCTACCAAAAAAGATTCAATTTCTACCAAGATATGAATTTTTAACCCAAGAAGATGAATTTTCTATAAAACAGTTGATCTTTCAACGCGAAAATATGAATTCACAAACAAAAAGACAAATTTACAACTAAGAAAGATGTTTTTGTCAATACATAAAAAAATGTCAAACAAATTGTGGAATTTTCGAGACAAATAGGCCAATTTTCTACATAACAGATGAATTTTCAACAGGAAAGTTGATTTTCAATATAATATTTAAATTTTCAACCAAGAAAATGAATCTTTAACTAAAAATATGAATTTCGTTTTAAAGTAGCTCAACTTTTAAGTAATTGAATTTTCAACGAAATAATTAAATTTTCAAACGAAAGAAAAGAATTCTGAGCCAAAAGTATAATAGTGGACTTTGAATTAAAAAAAATTCACTGAATTTTTTCACGAAAAACGCTGAAAATAGTGGAAATCTTAAGCACTTTTTTTCGCATGCAGAAAAAAAGAAACAATCTTTTTATGAGAAACGTTATATATTTAATTCCATAATTTATACTTTGAACTTATATAGTTATATTTACGTTACGATACATTGCTTTTTTATTCCCTAGTTTATTTATTTATAAATAATTTATTCCAGAGCTTTATTATCATACAAATGCATTTTGCCATTGCAGCTATATTATAGCTGTAACCAAACGTGTTATTTTCATTGCAAAAATTAATTAATTAAATTTTATATATAAATTTGAAAAAGTTATATTAAACTATGAAATATATAAATCTGTTCATTGAAAAATATTAAACTTTCAACACAACCCTGTAGCATATTCTAGTTTTGAATAGAATACTGTTAGCGTCCTTGATGGAAAAATTTTTTAAAAGAAACTACAGAATCTCTACTAATTTATATATTTTAAAAATTAGTATAACTTTTTATTGATAATATTTTTACTTTCCTGTAAAAACCTACAAGTAGTTACACAAAACTACAGTATTTTACGTATGTCGTGAATTCTTGTAGTGTATTGAAGATGTGTATAAATTCAAAAACAAATATAGTACATGTTTGCCAAGAACTTTTGTTATTATAATAAATTATAGATAAAGCAGACATTTCAGTTATGCAACATTTTTTATACAAAGAAGTTACCTAGATATCCATTAGCTATCAAACGTAATTTTTAAGGAGAAAAAATTGTTGGAAAAAGTACAAAAAACTAAAACGATTTTTACAGGAACCTACAAATAAATACAATA
>JAUELO010000089.1:1794284-1806906 GCA_032357855.1 Amphibolips quercusostensackenii | reverse complement strand
TGAAAAGCTTGGCAATCTGTCAACATAATTTGAATAGGATACATACCTATGGGTATCGTCTAACGGGAACTTCTCGATATAGCATTTAACAATATGATGAAATATAACACAAACTTGGAAAATTAGAAATAAATATAATATTAAAAAAATGCTTTTAATAACTTCCGATGGAAACAGTAAACTCAAATTTCAATGACAAAACGAAAAAATGAAAAATTTGTAAAAAAACCTCAGCCGAAAAATGTTGTATCACGAGCACATCACGAGGAATTGTTGATAAGTATAACAAATAGGGATAAAATTACCAAAATTATTATTTTAAAAAACCTCGTCATTACGTATACGTATAAATTTCATTTTTATTGCTTTAATTTTGCATATACCTATAAGTCCATAATGCATATCTTATCCTCATACGGCTGTTTCGTTTCGCACTTTCACAGTTTCACAATAATCACTATCCATGCTAAAAAAGTTAACCGCATGTGCGTAATGATATAATAAAACCCTGCAAAAAACATCGGATTAAAAATTATTTTAAAAAACATTGCATTTTGAATGGAAAATTATTTTCTTTCAAATAATTCGATAAATATCTAAGAATCTCTTTTTTATATTAATAAAATAAAAACACAAAAATGTTTTATACTTACTTTTCTTTGAAACAGTTCCAAGCATATTAAAATATTTCATAAATATAATGCTTACTTTGTTATCTTACTCGTTATCTGACATTTGTCATCAAATGGTTAAAAATAATAAAGCGGGTTCCTCATTGATATCATTTTGTCCGTCCACATCTAAAAAAACAGCTAATCTTTTCTTTATGAAAAGGGAAAGGGATAAGAAATATAGATTTAGCATATAAACTTCGTATTTATACCTATATTTTAAATCTCTTACACTTTTCGTCAAATTCAGGCTCTCTTGAGAGTCTTGATATAATTATCAATAAACAAAATTACCCTAGTCAATATTTCTCCATTCGAAATAGAAATCATAACGGCAATACTAGCATGAGAAAAATAAATACTGAAGTTTGAAGTTACGAAATGGAATATAAATTGGAAGCCTAAGGCGCTCAGGGTTTCATTTTACAGAGGAATCGTAGCTGTAACATCTTGACTTCTTCGTTGTTTATTTTCACAACTCCCTCCTGGTTATCGATTGATAGTAGAACTCCGATGGACTCTCGATCCTCTCCTAAAATAACTTTTACATGGTCGTTTCGTTTTGGAACGACAGGTTCTAGCTGATCGCATTCTATATTCACGGTCCGATCCTCGTCCGGCAAAAAGATGGCACACATACCACCCTGAAAAGGAATAAATCGTGTTAGGGTATGAACAGTAGGGTGGGCCGAAAAAAATCAATTTCTAGTAATCAATTTCTAATAGCAAAAAATTGTTAGTCCTTTATGAGATGAATATATTGTAAAAACTTTGTTGAAATCGATTAATATCTTTTACCTCCTCAAGCGTGTTGAAAATGGAAAAACTGAATTTAAGCGTAAAGTATATGAAAAAAGGAATTCTTACGGTCACCACTTTTTTAAATGTGTAAAACTATATGTTTGAACAATTTATAAAAGTTCCTATTTGATATTAAAAAAACTGTGGAAAATGAAAAATAGGACAATTTTATTCAATTTTAATTTTTATTGAATTTCCCGCAGAAAATTACTTCAAAAATAAATTATTAAGAAGTAAATAATTAACTTATTGACAATTACAATTTTTGAGTAAAATCGGCCTTGTTCCGGAAATGAGACATCTTAGCTCTTGATTGAAATATGGCCCTTTTGAAACCGTCTCTTTTTTCAGCAATACAAATTGAAAAAAAACTTTGATCAATTTTTTATTTTTGACATATTTTTGATATCAAATAAATACTTCGATAAACTCTTTAGGAATATATTTCTACATACATAAAAAATTGGTGATTGTAACAATTTATTTTTTGTTATACTTTACGCTTAAATTCAATTTTTTCCATTTCGGGATGCACAGCGTAAAGTGAGTCTAAAAAAGGAGAAATGGGCTGATTTCTTCACGAAAAAGGAGAAAAAGGGGAAAGATTAAACATTAATTTTTACATGTCGAAAAGAAGAAAAAATGTTTTTTTTAAAGAAATGTTATATTTTTATTCATCTATATATAGTTATAATGTTCTATTCAGTCAATTTTCTAAATCTACACGAAGCATATTAATTATTGTTTTGTTCACAACGTAGACTAGAGGCGCAGAATCATCTTCAAATAGAGATTT
Organism: Amphibolips quercusostensackenii; assembly: GCA_032357855.1. NCBI lineage: Eukaryota > Metazoa > Arthropoda > Insecta > Hymenoptera > Cynipidae > Amphibolips > Amphibolips quercusostensackenii. Next base: position 1,804,638 of record JAUELO010000089.1, on the reverse strand, counting down.
AACTTCTTCACGTTTCTTTTGATTCAGTCTACGAATTTTATAAGTCAATGTGTAATATAGATTCATAAAAACATTTTTTGGTTCACAACTTGGAGAATTATAAACATCTTGAACTTCTAAAGTAACTTATACGCATTGAACAGGGTGTTCAGTGATTCTTAGGAACAAAATTCAAGGTCTTTTCCGGTTTTTCCAGGTCAAGAAATTAAGTTTTTCAAGGTCTCTTTTTTTTGCATCAAATAATGAAATAACCGTTTGTTAAACATGTAAAAGATAAACCATTTCATTTTATATTGGCCAAAAATTTCTAAAAATGTCGAATCATATTTGAAATATATGTGAAAGCTTTTTTTAATTTTTGTTTGCGAAATATTTTCTATTGGTTTGAAATCATTGAAATCTTTTGAAATCTTAAATGTTTTTAACTAAGAACAATTTTGCAGTAGAAAAAGAAAACAAATTTCAACCAAATTACTAAATTTTCAAGCTGAAAGGCAAATTTTCTGGAAAAAAGGTCGAATTTATCATTAAATATATTAAAATAAAAATTAAATTACATTATATTAAAATTAAATATATATATTAAATATATCATTTTTAAAAACTTCAAAATCCTTGAAATATTTTGAAAGTTTTAAAATTTCTATGAAATGTTCGAAATCTAGAGTACACGCCTTTTTCAAATCTTTGAAACCCTTCAAATCTTTATGAAATTTTCGAAATCTTTGAGAAATTTTTGTGAGAACTTTTAAATCTTCTAAAATGTTCAGATATCTTTTGAAATCCATTGAATCTTTAAAGTTTCGAAATGTTGGTGAAATCTTTAGAAATATTTTGTAACCTTCTGAGATCTGGTGTACACTCAAAAACCGTAAGGTCAACCCCTCCAAAAATCTGTTGTATGGCCATAACTAATTCTAATTCTGAAACTGAATTAACTTTAAAATTTTCAACTAATAATTTTTATAATTTGTACGTTGAATACAACAAGAAAATTTATACTTAATTTATGAAATATTTGATATCAGCGGAGATAAAGTTAAAAACTTATAGAATTATTCACAATATTAAAGTCTGTTCTTTGAAATCCATAAAATAATTCGTACAGTCTACAAAAAGTGCCTTAAAATCATTTTATTTATTATGTAATAAACAAAAGATAAATTATATCTAGATGAATAAAACTTTTCACTAGCATGATATTTTCTAAACGATATGTTTCTTTCATAATAGACTAAAACATTTAAATCACTCTTCGCATTTCAGTAAAATTACTATTTTTTAAGCAAAAAAAAAAAAAAAAATTCAACTTCAAGGTTCTCGTGAAAAATTAAAGGAGATTTCCAGGCTTTCAAGACTTAAAAAAAATTCAAGGAGAATTCCAGGTTTTCAAGGTAAGTTTTTTTGGCCCACAATGTTGGGGAACAGAAATATCTTTTAAAAATGATTTATACACCTAAAAAAATACATTTAACATATTTTGGTCATCGACGTGGACGAATATATTTATTTGTATTAGCTAGAATAAATTTTCAATAAAAAAAGGGAAAAAAGGAAAAGATTTTCGAGAGTAGGGTTTTCTCAAAAAAAGGGGAAACGAAGAAAAAATGGGAAGACTGTACACCCTGCCATTTTCAACACACTTGAGGAGGTAAATGACATTAATCGATTTAAAAAAAAAATTAAAAATATATTCAGCTGATCAAGAACTAACAATTTTTCGCTATTAGAAATTGATCGCCCGAAATTTACTTTTTTCGGTCCACTCTATTAAACAGGGTGCCTAGCAAAATTTCGGTTTTTAAATTCCCGGATCGAAATTAACGTTCCCCCAGTTTTCTCTTGTTATAAATATGCAGGCCTCAGACTCAGCACACTATTGATACTATTTGACACTTTTTTAATGCGCGATGACACTATTTTGCTAATATTTCTAAAAAATATATACTAAAGACAGTATTTTCACAAAAAGGCAAATTTTCAACCAAGAAAGATTTTTCAGATAATAATGAAAAAGAATTTCATAAAAAATGTTGAATTCTTAAGCCAAAACATGAGCTTTTAACAAAACAGTTGAATGTTCAACCAAATAGTTAAATTTTCAACCAAAAAGATGAATTTTTTACCAAGAATATTAATTTTCTACCAAAAGCAGGATTTTCAACAAAATACATACAATTTTTAATTAAATAGTTGAATTTTAAACAAAAGATTAATTTTCTACCCCAAAAAAAAAAAAAAAAATCAACAAAATATTTCAAAATTTTGACCAAACAGTTGAATTTTCAACCAAGAAGACTAATTTTCTACAAAAGGAAAAATTAATTTTCAACAAATTACATAAATTTTCAACTAAATACTTTGAACAATGGATGCGGTGTTAGTTCAAATGTTATTTGATTAATTTTTAGTTTATATTTTTCTTGTTTTTAAATTTTGTAAAGTAAATAGTTAAATTTTTAAATAAAAAATATAAATTTAAAACGAAAAAATGGATTAGTTACATTTTCATCGCGGAGAATTGATTTTCAATAAACAAAAAACTAATTTGTTCCCAAATATTCTAATTTTGCATCGAAAAGGTGAATTTTCAACCAAGAAGATTAATTTTCTACCCCAAAAAGCAGAACTTTCAACAAAATACATACAATTTTCAACCAAATAGTTGCATTTTAAACCAAGAACATTCATTTTCTACAAAAACAAAAAAGAATTTTCAACGAAATACATGTAATTTTTAACCATATAGTTGAACTTTCAACCAATAAGACTAATTTTCTACCCGAAAAAAATCAATTTCTAACAAATTACATAAATTTTCAAATAAATGCTTTAAAGAATGGATGTAATGTTAGTTCACATTTTTTTGGATGAATTTTTAGTTTATCAATTTTTTAACTAAATAGTTGAATTTTAAAATAAAAAAGATCAGTTTTTAACAAAAAATAGAGTAGTTAAATTTCCATCGAGAACAATTAATTTTGTGCCAAATTGTTATTTTTTCAAGACAAAAGGACGACTTTTTTTAAACAGTTAATTTTCAACCCGTGCATATGAGTTTAAAAAAGTAAATTAAATTTTCACTTAAAAAAATTATTTTTTAAACGAATTTTTCAACAGAATTATGAATCTTCATTCAAAAAATTGACTTTTAAGAAAGCAGTTCAACTTTCAATCAGGGAGTCGCATTTTCAACATAAAAACTTGAATTTTCAACAAAAATGGTAATATTCTATTTTTTTTTAAATATATTTTTGGATTTAAAATAAAAAACAGTTGGTTTTAAGCCACAAAGAGACGAATTGTCAACAAAATACATACATTTTCAACTAAATACTTTGAACAGTGGATACAATGTTACTCCGAATGAATTTAATTAATTTGTAGTCTATATTTTTACGTTTCTAAACTTTTTAAATAAAAAGTTAAATTTCTTGAATAAAAATAGAGTAGTTATATTTTCATTGAGACTATTAAAAAAAATTTCTATGATACAGTTTAATTCTCTGCCAAAAAGTTGAATTGTACATCAAATTGTTGAATTTTCAAGCCAAGAAGACAAATTTTCTATAAAACAATTGAATTTTCTAAAAAACAGTTGAATTTTAAACCCAAGAATATGAATTTTCAAGAAAATATTTACATTTTCGATTAAAAAATTAATTTTTAACAAAGAGAAGCGAATTCTCATCTTAAATTATGAATCTTTAACCAAAACCTAGAAAAGACCAACCTTTAACCAATAAATTAAATTTTAACCTTAAGAGAATAATTTTGAACAAAAAATGTAAAATGTAGCTGATATTTCACCAAAACAAAAAAAGATTTTTATTAAAAGTAAGAAAAAACGGACTTAACCAACTAAGACGAATTTTCAAGAAAACACTGGGTTAAAAAAAATTGATTTTCTGCCAAGAAGACGAATTTTTTACCAAACTGTTGAATTTTCGAGCCGAAATTACGAATTTAAAAAAAAATGTAATTTTAAATCAAAACAGATACATTTTTAATCAAGCAGTAGTATTTTTATTGATCAGAAATTTCTACAAAAAGAGATGAATTTTTGAACCACAAAGATAAATGTCTAACAAAAAACTTGAATGTTCAGTTTAAAAAATTAATTTTTAAACGAATTTTTCACTGAAATAATGAATCTTCAATCAAAAAAATTAACTTTTAATTTTCAACAAAAAATGTAATATTTTATATTCTAAAGAACAAAAATTCAATATAAAACAAGAAACAGTTGGGTTTACCCAACAAAGGCGAATTTTATTGTCAACAAAATACATACATTTTTAACTAAATACTTTGAACAGCAAATGCGATGTTAGCCCAAATTAATTTTATTTTATTAATTTTTAGTATATTTTTACGTTTCTACATTTTTTTTAACAAAATAGTCAAATTTTTCAAAAAAAATTGAGTAGTTATATTTTCATTAAACTATTAAAGAAAAACGAATTTTCTGTGAAACAGTTTAATTATCTACCAAGTTGTTCATACATATACCAAATTGTTGAACTTTCAAGCCAAAAAGACGAATTTTCTATAAAACAATTGAATTTTTAAACCGAGAATATGAATTTTCAAGAAAAAATACATTTTCAGTAAACAAAATTAATTTTTAACAACAAAAACCAAAACCAAAACCAAAACCAATCCTTAAACAATAAATTGAATTTCAACCTAAAAAGATTAATTTTTAACGAAAAATACAATATGTGCTGATATTTCAACAAAAAAAAAGATTTTAATTGAATGTAATGCAAAACATATTTAATCAACTAAGACGAATTTTCAAGAAAACACTTGATTTTTAACATAAAAATGTATTTTTTACCAAAAGGACGAATTTTCTACAAAATTGTTGAAATTTCGAGCCGAATCTACGAATTTTCAGCAACAATGTAATTTTAATTCGAAACAGATTAATTTTTAATCAGGCAGTAGCATTTTTATTTATTATAACTTTCTGCAGAAAAAGATGAATTTTTGAACCAAAAAGATAAATATCCAAAAAAATAGTTTAATTTTTAATCCACAAAATTTGTTAGTCAAGAAAGAACAAAAATCAATCAAATTGTTGAATTTTCAAGCCAAAAAGATCAATTTTCAACAAGTATGACTTTTTTACAAAATTGTTGAACTTTTAACAAAATAATTCAATTTTGAATCAAATAATACAATTTCTACCCAAAAAACATAAATTCTTAATGAAAAATTTAATAACAGACCCACAACACCACTTTCGACTTATAAGGTGAGTCCGAGGCCTGTACGAGTCTCAATTTCGGATCTTGTCAGAATTCAAGGAAATGGCTATTTTTAAAACACTTGTTTCATTTTACTATGCTGTTCTTAAACTTGTGGAAAAATATTTAATATGAAATATTCCCACTCAGAAAGTTCTTTTCTTTTACTTAATGAAACCGTTTCATTAACACAATTTTTTCATTTAACCAAGAATAACTTGAAAATGAAGAAAATGATTTTAAATTTAAAAAAAATGAACTGTAACAAAAAACCTTTTTTCTAAACTCAAAATTATAATTCTTTACTAAAATTCCCTGTCCCAAAGTAAAAATTATAATTCTTCAAGGACATTCCCTGTCCCAAAATCAAAATTATATTTCTTAACTGAAATTTCTGTGTTGTAACATAGAATTATAATTCTTTTCGAAAATTCCCTGTTCCAAGTCAGGATAATGATAATTATTTACTTAGATTTTTTTTCATTATTCTAAGTAAGTGAGAATTATGATTTTTTCTCAAATTCCCTGTTCCAAGTTCAAATTATAATTTTTAAATTCAAACAAACTCTGACTTGGAACAGGGATTGTTTTTGTAAAGACAAAATCATCCCCTTTTGCGAAATTAAAATTATAATTCTTTATGGGAATTTTTGGTATATTTAATTTATTCCCCCCCCCCCCCCAACAAACTGAAGTTACAATTCTTTAAGAAAATTTCGTGTATTCCGTCAAATTAAATTGCTTTCCAAAATTCCCTGTTCCTAGTCAGAATTATATTTTTTTACAAAATTTTCTATTATAATTCAGAATGATTGTAAGTCCCTTTTTCCAAAATTTTTAAAAGGGAGCTTTTAAATTGTGACGAATTGTAGTTTGGAACAAGGATTTTGTAAATTTCCTTCTACAAAATCAGAATTAAAATTCTTTTCCAAAATTCCCGTTCCATCTTAAAAATTCCCTTTTCCTAGTCAAATTATAATTCTTTACAGAAATTTCCTGTCCCCAAGTAAAAATTATAATTCTTAACGAAATTTCCCGTTCTAAAGTAAACCTAAAATTAAAATTGAAATTCTTAACGCAAATTCCCAGTCCTAACACAGAATTATAATTCTTTTAGAAAATTCTCTGTCCCATATAAAAATTCGAATTCATTGCGGAAATTATAACTCGTTACGGGAATTTCCTGTGCCAATTAGCAAAATTATATTTCGTTATTAAAAAAATCCCTGTCCCAAACCCAAAATTATAATTTTTTACTAAAATTTCCTGTCCAAAAGTAAAAATTATAATTCTGCAAGGAAATTGCAGGTCCCAAAGTCAATTTATAATTCTTTATGAAATCCCATGTTAAAAAGAAACAAATTGTAATTCGTTACGGGAATTCCCTGTCCCAATTACCAAAATGATTATTTCTCAACTCAAAATTATAATTCTTTACCAAAATTCCCTGTCACAAAGTAAAAATTATAACTCCCCGCGGAAGTTCCCTGTTCGAATTTAAGATAACTGTAATTCTTTACATGATTTAAAAAATATTTATTTTATTTATTTCCAGCCCCAACTCAGAATTATAAATCTTTAATTAAACTCCCTATCTAAGTGAGAATTGAGATTTTTTCACAAATTCCCTGTTTCAACTTAGAATTAGAATAATAAAATACATGAAACCACTTTTAATTTGCATATTAGTTCATTCGAGAGAAAAATCCAGATCACTGAATCACATTACCGGCTAATTCCCGGTTTTTCCCGGTGAAAATAATGATTAAAACATTAAAAGAGGTGCGACTAAACAAAATCCAGTCATTTTTAAAAAATTCCATGACTTTTACATGTCTTGCAGCAATTCTGTGACTCAAAAACGTCGAAAGAGTTCATAAAATAGAAAAGTAGGTGTAAAACTTACCGAAATTCCTCTAATAATTCCATTTTGCCCAGCAAGTCCAAAATCTGGATGGGTGTCGCGAATTCGAATCTCGATATCAGTGGTACACCACTCTGAACCCATCAATCCAGACCCTCCCATATCAATACCGGATCCAGGTGTGTGGGGATTGTATGGACTTCCTGCTACACCTAGAATGAAACACCAGATAGATATTATTTGAATTTTTAATACCTGTCATTCAAAGCAGGGAAAGCTAAATAGTGCTAAGTTCACTTTTAGTCGAAATTTATATTTTAGAAATCATACTTTCTCGCATTTTTTTACACCTTTTTCAGTGGAAAATGAGGTTTTTGCAATTTTTCATCCTAAAATTTATTAGTTAAATGTACAACAATACTTTAAAATTTCTATAAATTTAAACTAAATGAAGTATACTCAACATTAACTTTTTTAATAATTCGAAAGTATTTATAGGGGTTTCATAAGTATTTAAAAATTGGAGATATTATGACAAATTAATAACAAAATGTTATAATAATATTATATTATAACCATAATATTAAATTGTATCAAAACAAAATATTTATAAATTATAACAAAAAACAGTAAATAAAAAAGGAACTAGGCTCAGCATCCTTTTAGCATTCCCCGCTGCATATGTTAAATTTCTGTTGTTAAAATAATGAACTCGTCATGATCAGGTAAATAGTTTAAAAAGACTTGGTAACCTTTTATTTACTAACTATATTTAAATTAGGGTGTCTAGCGATTGTTAGGAACAAACTTCAAGGTTTTTTCCAGGTTTCTCAGTTCAATAAATCAAGTTTTTCCAGTTTTCCTTTTTTGTGAATCAAATATTGAAATAACCGTTTGTTATACATATCAAAAAATTAGCCGTTGCATTTTTTGTTAACCAATCATTTCTGTACTGTTAGATTTTATTAAGGCGATGACTATTATTACGGAATTTTCTGTAAAACTTAATCTTTAAAATCCATGTGGGATCTTTTGAAATAATTGTGAAATTTTTTATATCCTTGAAATCTTTTGAAATCTTCAAAAATCTTTTGAAACTTTTTGAGACCGTTTAGCATCCTTGAAATCTTTGTAATCTTTTGAAATCTTAAAAAACCATTTGAAACCTTTTGAAATCGTTGGAAATGTTTGGAATCTTTGAAATCTGATGTAAAATGTATTTGTGAACTCTTTTGAATCTTTTTGATATCTTTGAAATCTCTGTGATACCATTAAAATCTCTGTGAAATTCTTGAAATCTTTGTGATATCTTTGAAATCCCTGTGAAATTCTCGAAATTTTTCTGAAATTTTTTTAGATCTACTTAAATCTTTTGAAACCTTTTAAAATCTTTCTTAAATCACTTTAACCAATGTGAAATCTTTTTAAAACGTTTGAAATCTTCAAAAATCTTTGAAACCCTTTTGAAACCATTTGAAATGTTTGGAATCATTGAAATTTGATGTACAACGTATTTGTGGAATATTTGAAATCCTTGAAATCTTTGTAAAATCTTTTAAAAGCTTTTAGAGCTTTTTGAATCTTTCTGAACTTTTGGAAATCTTTGAAATGTGATGGACACGCCTTTTGGAAATTTTTTAAATCTTTCGAAAAATTTGAAATATTTTTCAAGTTTTTTGTGAGATATTTAAAATCTTAATAAAATCTTTAAAGATCTTTTGAAGCCTTTTGAAACCGTTGAAGATCCTTGAAATGTTTGAAATCTTCTGAAATGTTTGGAATCTTTGAAATCTGATGTACAACGCATTTGTCTTCTTTTGAACCTTTTGAATCTTTGTGATACCTTTGAAATCTTTGTGAAATCCTTGAAATCTATGTAAAATTTTAAAAAATCTTAAATCGTTTGAAAACTTTTTAAATCTTTCTGAATTCATTTCAAACCTTTATGAAATCTTTTTAAATCGTTTTAAAAGTTCAAAAATATTTTGAAACCTTTTGAAATCGTTTGAAATTTTAGAATCTTTGAAATCTGATGCACAACGTATTTGTGAAATCTTTCGAATCTTTGTGAAATCTTTGAAATATGTATGAAATCTTTTAAAAGTTTCGAGATCTTTCTGAAATTTTTGAAACCTTTGAAATCTGATATACGCACAGATGTGAAATCTTTTTAAATTTTTCGAAATATCTGAAATCTTTGTAACCTTTTTTGAAACCGTTTGAAATCTTTGTAAGATCTTTAAAATCTTTTGACATTTTTTGAAATCGTTTAAAATGTTTGGAATCATTGAAATCCGATGTACAACGCATTTGTAGAATATTTTGAATCTTTGTGAAATCCTTGAAATTTTCGTGAAATCTTTTAAAAAATTTTTGAGATCTTTCTGAACTTTTTGAAATCTTTTAAAATCTTTGAAATGTGATGTACACGCCTTTGTGGCTTTTTTTAAATCTTTTGAAATATTTGACATTTTTAAAAAGTTTTTTGTGAGATATTTAAAATTTCATTGAAATCTTAAAAAATCGTTTGGAATCGTTCAAGATCTTTGAAATTTTTGAAATCTTTTGAAATGTTTGGAATCTTTGAAATCTGATGTACAATGCATTTGTCTTCTTTTGAATCTTTTGAATCTTTGTGAAATCCTTGTGAATTTTTTTAAAACCTCCTCACGTCTTTTGAAACATTTTGAAATCTTTCTAAAATCATTTGAAACTTTTACGAAATCTTTTGAAATCGTTTGAAATCTTCAAAAATCTTTTGAAAACTTGTCTACGCGTTTGGAAGGTTTGGAATCTTTGAAATCTGATGCACAACGTATTTGTGAAATCTTTTGAATTTTTGTGAAATCTTTAAAATCCTTGAAATCTTTGTGAAATCTTTTGAAACCTTTTAAGATCTTTCGGAGATTTTTGAAATCTGATGTACACACCTCTTTGAAATCTTTTTAAATCTTTCGAAATATTTGATATCTTTGTGAAGTTTTTTTAAATAGTTTAAAATATTTTAAGTCCTTAAAATCTTTCTGAGATATTTAAAATCGCTGTGAAATCTTTTGAAATCTTTAAAAAAAAATTTGTAATCGTTTGAAATATTTGTAATCTTTGAAATTTGATGTACAACGTATTTCTGAAATCTTTTGAACCATAATAAAAATCATTGTGAAATCTTTGAAAACTTTTGAAAAAATTGTCATTTTTATAATTTCTATTTTAAATATCACTAAAAATATATATT
>JAUELO010000089.1:1602251-1614138 GCA_032357855.1 Amphibolips quercusostensackenii | reverse complement strand
CAAACCGTAACGAAACACGAAACCCCTCCCCCCCTTCTTAATGTTACGTAATATGTGAACGCTCCCAATATTAGTACATCTTCTTTATGTGAGTAATGAACAATAAAGTACCTCCTGTAAATTTGAATTAGAAATTGCATTTTTGCTCTGAACAATTTTTGTTCCATTTTTAATGATAACAATATTTTTTTCCGCTTTTACTTTCAGCGTTTGTTTTTAATTCATTTAGCTCAACTTTATTATTAATCATTTTACTCTTGATTGACACTATGCAGAAAGACATCGTCATCCAGAGCACGTCAAAAGACATCCCCAAGACATCCATGTTAGTCCAATTGATGTCTCAGAAAACAAGATGACGATATCCGTGGCAAAAAAGTTTTAATGCGGATTCCTATAGAATTATTGTCGAGGAACACGAATCTGAAAGTTTTAAATCGATATCTCGCACTCAGATCTCAAAATATTCTTTTACTCACAGTCACAGGAGTGCCTTCCCGACCCCATGTGGCGTTAAAAAAGGGGTAAGGGGTGTGATTTTACATTATTTTTTAGACCAATTACAAGAGTGTTTTCTTGCCCCCGCGAAGCGTTGGAAAAGGGTTAGGGGTGTGATCTTACGTGATTTTTCAGACTAATTACAGGAGTGCCTTCCCGCCCTCATAAGGCGTTAGATAAGGGGTAGGGGTGAGATCTTACATTATTTTTAAGACCAATCAAAGGAGTGCCTTCCCGCCCTTACGTGGCGTTGAAAAAGGGGTAGCGGTGTGATCTCACATTGTTTTTGAGACCAATAAAAGGAGTGCCTTCCCGACCCCACGTGGCGTTGGAAAAGGGGTAGGGGTGTGATCTTACATTATTTTGGAGACAAATCGAAGAAGTTCCTTTCCGCCCCTACGTGGCGTAGTAAAAGGGGTAGGGGTGTGATCTTACATTATTTTTGACACCGATCAAATGAGTTCCTTCCCGCTCCCACGTGTCGTTGGAAAAGAAGTAGGGGTGTGATCTTACATTATTTTGTATACTAATTACAGCAGTGCCTTTCCGTCATCTTAAGGCGTTGGAAAGAGATAGAGGTGAGACCTTCATTATTCGATTATCCAATTTAACAGAAAAAGTCGATAACTCGAAAACTTTTAGAGATATCGATTTATGAAATTCAGATTCGTTAAATTTTGTTACTTTGCCAAAATCTCAACTTTTCTTACTTAATAACAATTTTTATAAATAAATGCGGATATTTGATATAGCTTTCGTTTTTTAACGAGTTTTTAGAAAAAGATAAAAAAAAACCTTTGTCTCTTACAGATTTTCTTTAACTTAAAATTATTTGTTAACTATGGCCTTATAAACAATTAATTGCGAAATAATCTTTGCTCGGTTCCAGCTGCAATTTTACATTTAAGATTTTCGATTTTTTTTTATTTATCTGGTAGCTTGCCCATAATCTTTCTCTCTGTTACCACTTTGAAAACATCGTTCTTTTGTTAAAAACAATTTTTATAAACAAAATCATAGATTTACCAAATCTGATATTTTTATTCGCGTTGCTTGAATCAGGCACAAAGAAAACCTCTTATCTTTCTCACATTTGCTCTTTATTTAAACAATTTCTTAATTACGGCCTTATAAACAAATAACTGCAAAACAATCTTTGGTCTGTCCCAGCTGTAATTTTACAGTTAAAGTTTTTGATTTTTTAAATTATTTATCTGGTAGCTTCCTCATAATTTTTTATATGCTACCACTCTGAAAACATCGTTCTTTTGTTAATAAAATTGTTATAAACAAAATTGTATATATTGAATCTGATATTTATTCGCGTTGCTTCATTTCGGCATAAAAAAAAGATCAGATTCGGTAAATCTATGATTTTGTTTAATAAAATTGTTATTAACAAAAGAACGATGTCATTGCTACCGGATAAATAACTAAGAAAAATCTAAAATCTTAACTGCAAAATTGCAGCTGGTACAAACCAAAGATTATTTTGCACTCAATTGTTTATAAGGCCATAGTTAACAAATAATTTGAATTTTTTAAAAATCTGTAAGAGACAAGGCTTTGGTTTTATATATAATTTAAAAAACTCGTTTAAAAACGAAAGCTTTATCAAATATCCGCATTTGCCTATAAAAATTGTTACTAACAAAAAATGGAAATTTTGGCAAAGTTACAAAACTATTTATAATCAAGGTAATTTCGACTACATTTTTTTACAAAAATTTTAGCATCAATCTTGTAAAATGTACGCAAAGTCTTTTATTAAGAAGTTGAAAAATTGCACACATAGTTGTTAAAAAAGGATCTTTTTTTAACACTCATATATTAACAAAAGTTTTGGCTTCGTAAAAAAATTTTCTTTTTCCTCGTGGATCGAGTATCCTGAAAAATAATTTACATTTTCTCCGAAAATGTTCAGTCCAGTAGCTACTGAGATATGCTGAGGTAATGCGTTGCACTCTTAGTGCATTCAGAAGTGTTACTGGCTACTGGACTATGGTGGAAGCCGGCCGGTTGAGGAACTGGAAGGCCCTGAACTTGACTGACTCTTCCTTATAGGTCTACTTTGCTCGTTCTATAAATGCGAGAGAGTTTATATATGAATGCATGTATATATGTTTGCATGTATATATGTTTGTATGTATATAAGCATGTATGTATCATTGTATAGTGTACACTACATCGTGATACCCGCTTGATGTGTGTGAGAATCAAGTATATTTACACACCGGATATCAGATATCGTGAAGAGGAAAGTGATCAATTTTGTAAGCACAATTTTTCTACATCATGTGTCGCTTACGTTAGCAGCATTTTCCTGTTGATTCTATAAGCATAACAAAAATGGAATTTCAACTTTTTTCCAAGGTTACCATTTTTAAAATCGCATCATCGTACAACTGGCACAAGTAATATCGGGTGATAATTTTTCATCACTAAACGTCACGTCCAATATAATTAGAATACGTTTAGAAGAAAAAACGATATTTTCAGTCCAGTAAATGACGGTAATCTACACTTGTTTATATAATTTGCTTAAAAATAAACAAAAAAGATAGTTAGATTAATTTTCATGCTACATATTACTGGCAAGATAGTTTATAGACAATTAGAAAAAAAACGTTTTTTGTCCATAAATGTTGGTAAAAAGCATTTGCTTAAAAAATTATACAAAAATATCGCATGAAAAGTTTCTGATGATCAAGTTTCATCTTGACGGTAAAAGCAAGTCATTTTAAAGCAAGAATGTACTTTTCAAACAAATAATCCATCACGTTGATTATTTTTTAATATAATTTGTTTATAACAATTTCACAAGACAACATTTTTTTAACGCACCCCAGCGCATTAAATTTAAGCGATACTGAACTGAGAAAAGAAAAATGATCGGCAAAAAGATAAAAAATAAAAACTTAAAAAACGAAACATTGTTTTCCATTAACATAAAAGTTTAAACAAACAAAACAAAAGAATCGGCTCTCATAATTCTCTTTAATGTCGTAAATTTTGTAAATCGTGAAAATAAATTGTTGTTCGAGATAAATGATACAGCTGATGAATGTCAAGAGTAACATTTCTTGTTTAATATATTTGGTAATCATTTTAAACATTATCATTCGTTTAAAGAATTTTTACCCCGGCAAATCGCTAAAAGTTATTATTTTCCGGAAATAATGATAAAAATTGTGAATTTTAAGTGATACACTTTTTAACGATATTTGGCAACTATTTAAATTATTTTAACTTCTTTAAACTATTTTCATTTCTTTAAACAATTTTTTTCCCTGTAAATTTTTCAAACTTACTACTTTTTGGAATTGGTAACGCAGTTAATGAATATTAAGAGTTATATTTTTGTAGAAGACAGTTTGCAATTATTTAACTGTCTACCGGTAGGGAATTTTCCGTATGATTAACCTATTTTTTAGCTTTTACTGAGCACGCGGTACGGAAAATTCCGTAATAATAATCATTTACTTGCTCCTTTTCATAGGAATTTTTTAAACAATAATTTTTTAAGTGAACCATTTTTTTCAGTTGCGTTATGGGTAGTTATTTTTGCAGATCGATTTCCTTGAGATAAAAAATTGCTGATTGATAAGTGACATAGTGTATGAGATCCGAAAAAAATTGACTTTACATTTATTATTTGCGTCGATAATTACAGTAAACAATAACTTTTTACCATTTACATGAAAAAAAGTTTTTAAACAAATAGAAATTGTTAAAAGAATTGCCAAATATCCTAAACGATAAAATATTACTCTTAATATTCGTTAATTGGTTAATTAGTTCCAGAAAACACTAATTTTTCACGGTATGCTGGAAAAAAGTTATACAAATAAAAATTGTTTTAAAAATCAGGAAATATGTTGAACAAAAAATACTATTTTTGACATTCATCAACTACATTATTCATCCCAAACAATAGAGTTACTTTATACGATTTACTGGAAAGAATATTTTTGAAACAAATTATGATTGTTTAACAAAATAATCATTGTTTTAAGAGTTGAAAATTAGTTTAAAAATAGTGGGGAACTTGTCTCTTATCGAATAAAAATAATTAATGTTGGAAAATTAAAAAAATACCTTCTTTGCATGAATTTCACATAAAACTGCAATTTTTCATTTTTTTGGGCATTTTCGGGGCAGGTTTCAGTGAGATATTGGGGGTCGAAGTAAAAAGTTATTGGGTGGAAATTATTCTTGAACATTACTTAACAGTTGTGTAAACTCTCATTCGAAAATTTTTAATAACAAGTACTTCTTTTTTTCATTCTTTCGAAAACCAAGCGTTGCACATTAAAAATCATATGTTAGTTAATTAATGTTTATTAATGCTAAATGCTAGAACTGTTTTAAGATTTCTAATTTCTTAATTTTAATAAGCGTCAAAAATTTTTTAAGCGGGAAAACATTAGGCAATTACCCGGAATTTTTCTTATCGATTAAAACGGTCACCCTGAATGATACAAAGACGTGGGACAAAGAATTTTTAAAAAAGAATTTCTGTCTACGGATCATAATCGTAAGTTTTGTAATTTTATAAATAACCTAATGCGCAAAATTGTACACTTATGGCAAAATTGTTAACATCACAAAAAATATTATTTTCACCATAAAATAGAATCATTTGCGTAAAAGACGAGGAACTAACCCTTTTTTGAAAATGATGCAATTTTCAAAAATGCCTTAATGTCTATTCATTATTGTCTCAAATATTTTGACAAACGTTTATATGTATTGTAGCCAACATTTTTATAAACAAAATAAAAACAGATTATGTGTCACCGTCATTCGGTTAATGAGCAGAGGGGTGGGGCACCTAATTATTAACAATATTATATATTAAGTTTAAAAAAATTATTGATATATGAATAAGAGTTATAGTTATTTCGCCTGGAAATTTCGGTATTTCCGAATAACCATATTTGCATAAGATATAGAACACGTTTATTAAAAATAAACCAGGGTGTCAGGACCACCAACCAATTTTTTTCTTCAGTTTTTATCTGCCGAGTGGAGCTCGAGCAGAAGATGATTTTAGGAGAAAATTAAGGGTTATTTCGTGATGAAAACAAATTACTGGGGTTGGCTGTCTCTCTATCTTTCTCTCTTTCTTGAGATGCAGGCCTAAAGCGTATCAGTTGTTTTGCTCTTTTATTACCTTGAAAGACCAGAAGCTTCACCAGATTAGCTAAAAGTTAGGTCAGGAACGCATCGCTAGAATAACTAGCTGATGCATTTATACACGAAAAAGTAAAATTTATTTTTCTATAGTTGATTCTAAGTATTTTTGATAGGATTTAATTCAGGGCATCACAGATATTTTTGGTGCAAATATATTTCTTTATTTGTAACAAATTTTATCATAACAAATCAGCAATATTATATGCGCTCTACAGCGTTTGGGACACATTCGTGGCCAATTAATAATATACAATCATAAAACAAGATTACTTAGATTCCAATTTTAAATTATAGAGTTTAATCATTAAAAAAAAATAATTTTAAACATTTTTTTATTTTCCTAGCACATTTTTTTCACACAGATTAACATAGAAAGGGTTGTAAAAAATTGGAAAGTTACCTCAAAGATATTCAGATTTTGGTAATTTTTCTTTCTTTTAAAGTGCCTGAAATACTTGGACGCTTTCAAATACTTTTGAATTCTTTTATTTTTCTTAAACTCTTCTGAATTCCTCCGAATTCCCAGATATATCTGAGCTTACATAAATTGTCTAAATTATCTGATTTTCTTGAATTTGTAGAATTTTCTTAATATATTGAACTCCTTGACTTCTAAGGTCTTTTAAATAATGCACAGAATTCAGAGGAATTCAGAAGAATTAAAGAAATTCAAAAAATTCTATGAAGCCAGGGAATTTTATGAACTCACAAGATTTTAAGAAAGTTCAGGAATTTAGAATGTTTAAGGAATTCAGGGAATTTAGAGAATTCAAGGAATTTAGAATATATACGGAATTCAGGATATTCAGGGATTAGAGGGAATTCAGAGAACTTCAGAGCATTTATGGAATTGAAGGAATTTAGAGGATTCAGAATATTAGAGAAATTGAGGGGATTTAAGGAATTCCAGAAATTTCAGGAATTCAGAATATTTAAGAAATTCAGAGAATTAAAGGAATTCCGAATATTCAAGGATTTTTGAGAACTTAGAGAATTCAAAGATATAAAAGAATTAAAGAAATGCAGAGATTCTTACGAATTCAGAGAATACATGGAATTTATAATATTTAAGGAATTCTGAAAACTCCGAATGTTCAAGGATTGCGGGAAATTCAGAGAATTTCAGGGATTTAAGAGCGCTTAGGTAATTCAAAATATTTAATAAATTCAGAAAAATCAAGGATTTCAGAGAATTTAAGAAATTCAGAGATTTTCGAGAATTCAGAAAATTCAGGAATTCAGCATATTTTAGGAATTTAGGGAATTCAGAAATTCGAGAATTTCAGGGAATTCAGAGAAATCAAAGATTTCAAAGAATTCAAGAAATTCAGAGATTTTCAGAAGTTCAGAAAATGAAAGGAATTTAGAATATTTTAGTAATTCTGATACTTCCGGATATTCAAGGAATTCGGATATTTGAAGATTACAGGGGATTCAAAGAACTTTAAAGCATTTATTGAATTTAAGGAATTGACAAGATTTAAAATATTTGAGAAATTAAAAGGTTTAGAGAATTCAAAAAATTTCAGGTATTCAGAATATTTAAGGAATTCAGAGAATTAAAGGAATTTCAAATATTCAAGAATTTCAGGGAATTTAAGAAATTCAAAGATTTAAAAGAATTTAGGAAATGCAGAGATTTTCACGAATTCAGAAAATTTCAGAGATTTTAAAGCGTTTAGGGATTTTGGAATATTGTATAAATTCAGAGAAATCAAGGATTTCACAGAATTTAAGGAATTTAAAGATTTTTGAGAATTCAGAAAATTTAAGAACATTATGGAATTCAAAGAATTTCAGGGATTTAGAGGCGCTTAATAAATTCAAGGAACTTCAGGAATTCAGAATATTTCAGGATTTCGGCGAATCCAGAAATTCCAGGATTTCAGGAAATAAAGAGAGACCATGGATTTTAGAGATTTCAAGGAATTCAGAGATTTTAAGAAATTTAGAAAATGAAAGTAATTTAGAATATTTGAGGAATTATGAGTATTCCGAATATTCAACGAGTTCAGGATATTTAAGAGTTTCGGGGAATTCAAAGAATTCTAAGAATTTCACCGAATTTCAGGGATTACAGAGCGTTTAGGGAATTCAGAATATTTCAGGCATTCATAGAAAACAAATATTTCAAGGATTTCAGAGTAATAAAGGAATTCAGAAAATGAAAAGATTTAAGAATATTTAAGTAATTATGAGAATTTCGAATATTTAAGGAATTCGGTATATTTAAGTATTTCGGGCAATTTAGCGAATTTCAGGAATTTTACAGAACTTCAGGGACTTTAGAGCGTTTAGGAAATTGAAAATATTCCAGGCATTTAAAGAAAACAAAGGTTCCAGAGATTTCAAGGATTTCAGAAAATTGAAGGAATTTAGAGAATTCAAGTAGTTCAGATCATTCAAGAGATTAAGAGAATAAAAGTAATTCAGAGAATTCAAGTAATTTAGATAATGCAAGTAATTCAGAAAATTTCAGGAATTCAGAAAATTCAAGGATTTCGGGGAATTAAAAGAATTTTAGGGATTTGAGAGCGTTTAGGAAATTCCGTATATTTCACAAATTCAAAAGAATCTAATATTTTGGAGAATTCAAGTAATTAAGAGATTACTGAGTATTCAGAAAATTTAAGGAATTCAGAGATTTTCGAAAATTTAGAAAATTCAAGGATTACATGGAATTCAGGATATTCAAGGAATTTGAGAGACTTAATAAATGCAAGGAATTTCCGGAATTCAAAATATTTCAGTAATTTAGGAAATCCCGAATTTCAAGGATTTCAAAGAATTCAGAAAAATCAAGGAATTCAGAGATTTTGACGAATTTAAAGAATACAAGGAATTTAGAATATTCAAGGAATTGTGAGAATTCCGGATTTTCGAGGAATTCAGGATATTCAAATATTTCAGGGAATTCAGAGAATTTCAGGAATTTTAGACCGTTTAGAGAATTCAAAAAAATCTAGGACTTCAGAGAATTCGAGAAATACAGATAATTCAATGAATTTGGAGACTTTCAGAAAATCAGTGAATCTGCCGTTTTTAACGCTTTTCATTTAAAAATGGTACATTTTTAAATTGCAAAATTGATTAATATTTAGTTTTAAGTTTACAATTTTAAAAGAATTAAAAATGAAAGCAAACAATTTTCAGCGTTTTTAATATATGCTATAAACTCAAGATTGTTTAATTTTAAATGATTGTAGTTTGAAATAATTTAAACTTGAATGTATAAAGCTGAAAGGTGTACACACGCCTTAAGTGTTTCAAATTTACAGTTTTGAAAGATTTAAAAGGAGGAAGCTCATAGAACTTTTGAAATTAACTAAAAAAGTAAATAAAAGATGCATATGAACTAAAACATAAAATATATTCATTTCGAAAATAAAAGTTTCGAATGAATAATTTCATTTTTATACAATATTTTCGGAGATTTAAAATTAAGCCCAAAGAATTACATATATTATAAATTGAACAATATTTTATTTTACACATATGTGTTTCTGAACTTTAAATAATGAAACGAACCAAATTGAAAAAAAATCAAAAATGAAAAAAAATATCTCTGCGAATTAACTTCATGCTGCGAACAGAATGTATTAGCTGCGAACACTTGTCGATTATTATTAGTAATTTCGGTTTTTTTTTACAGTATATTTAAATTGCAAATAAGAAAGTTAAATCTGCAAGTATATCAAATGCAAAATTTAAATAAAAAATTTACATTTTACAACGGTTACTAGGCGAAGTTGATGCAATAGTGTTTAAGGGAGGTGACCGACTATCTTAGGTGATAACTCTCCGCCAATTCACTCGTAAATCTTCGCAGTTTATCTGTCGGATCTGTCTGCACCTAACCGCCAAATACTAGGACAAATGAGAGCCTCAGTTTTAGCTTCAAGGCAATTATTACCTGCCTCGCAGTTTATTATTTTTTCTTAGTGACCTAACCCACTGTTACATATTTCCAAGTCCTAACCTATGTCAACAGTATGCTGGAGTAAATACATTAGATTTTTTAAAGCTCTTTAGATTGTCGTAGGATAATTTTTAGAGAAAGGGCTTTTTTCCTTTATGGATAGATTTTTCCTCACGATAAGCAACGTATTTCTTAGACAAATATGTATCTAATAATAATATAAATGATCCAGAAGCGGCGGAGCCTTTTTTCTGGGTGGGGGTAGGGGCATAGTCTTATAATATAAGATTTCAAACACTTCGCAAAGATGAAAAATATTTAGTACAGAAACTGCTATGATTTTTCAAAGATTTAAAAAAATGTCTCAAATATTACAAAATAATCCAAAAATATTTTTAATATTTCACAAAGATTTCAGAAATATTTCGCAAAGATTTAAACGATTTTTCAAATATTTCAAAAATTTCACACAACTTTCGCAAAGATTTTGGATAGATTTAAAAGATTTCAGAAATACTTTAATTATTTCAGAAAGTTTTCCGATATATTTGAATTTCCGATAGATTAAACATATTTGACAAAGATTTCAATGATTTTCCAAAGACTTTAAAAAGATTTTAATAATTCCACAAATATTATTGGATATTTTTTGAATATCAAAAATATTTTGCAAATATCTCAGGAAGATTTCAATATTTTCCCAAGATTTCACAAAGATTTCAAATATTTCACAAAAGTTTAAGATAGATTTCAAAAAGTGCACGACGATTCAATGATTCACAAAGATTTAAATGATTTTAATAATTTTACAAATATTAACAAAGATTTCAAAAATATTAAAAATATTTTGAAAAGATTTCCAAAGATATCAAAAAGATTCTACAAAAACTTCAATGATTTTCTAAAGATTTCGAAGATTTCAAATATTTCGCAAAGATTTCGAATGGATTCAAAAGATTTCAATTATTTCACAAAAATTTTTAATAGGTTTCAAAGAGAGCACAAGGATTTCAATGATTTACCAAGGATTTCACAAAGATTTCAATAATTTCACAATTATTGTCAAATATTTCGCAAATATTTTCAAAGATTTTACTAATATTTAAATAATTTCTTAAAGATTTTTCAAAGATTTCAAATATTTCGCAAAAATTTTAGATATATTTCAAAGATTGCGCAAATATTTCAGGTAGATTCAAAAGATTACGCAAAGATTTCAATGATTTTTTAAAGACTTCATAAAAAGTTGAAAGATTTCCCAAAGATTTCGGATGGATTTAAAAGATTTCTCAAATACTTTAATGTTTTTAATAATTTCAATAATTTCACGAATGTTACCAAATATTTCAAAAATATTTCAAATATTTTGAAGAGATTTCTAAAGTTATCACAAAGATTTCACAAAGATTTTGATGATTTAGCAAAGATTTTAAATATTTTACAAAGATTTCCAAGATTTTTCAAAGATTTCGGATAGATTAAAAATATTTTATAACAATTTTAGATATATTTGAAAGAGTGCATACAGATTTCAATGATTTCCTCAAGATTTAAAAGATTCCAAATATTTCGCAAAGCTTTCGGATAGATTAAAAAGATTTCACGAAGACTTTAATGATGATTTGAAAAAAAATTTAAGATAGATTTCAAAGAATGCACAAAGATTTCAATGATTTAACAAAGACTTACAAGATTTCGCAAAGATTTCGGATAGATTAAAAATATTTTATAATAATTTTAGATATATTTCAAAGAGTGTACAAAGATTTGAATGATTTCCAAAAGATTTAACAAATATTTCAATAATTTCGCAAATATTATCAGATATTTCAAAAATGTTTCAAATATTTCGCAAAGATTTCCTAAAGTCTCCAAAGATTCCACAAAGATTTCAATGATTTCCCAGAGATTTGACAAAGATTTCCAAGATTTCGCAAAGATTTCGCAAAGGTTTCGCAAAGATTTCGTAAAGATTTTAGATTTGATTTAAAATATTCTATAACAATTTCAGATACATTTCAAATAGTGCAAAAAGATTTCAATGATTTCCAAAAAATTTCAAAATGATTTCAATAATTTCACCAATATTATCAGATATTTCAAAAATGTTTCAAATATTTTGCAAAGATTTCCTAAAGTCTTTAAAGATTCCACAAAGATTTCAATGATTTCCCAGAGATTTGACAAAGATTTCCAAGATTTTGCAAAGATTTCGCAAAGGTTTCGCAAAGATTTCGTAAATGTTTTAGATTTGATTTAAAATATTCTATA
>JAUELO010000089.1:1557900-1569135 GCA_032357855.1 Amphibolips quercusostensackenii | reverse complement strand
CCAATTTAAAAATTTTTTTACCTATTGGGTAATGCATAAAAGTAATATGATCATCATCACTGCAAAATTTGAAATAAAAACCCAAACCAAAATAAGCAAAAAATACTTTACATAAGTCCATCCCAACTCTCCATAAAACCATGATAAAAATGTCCTTTTTTTTATCAATTTTATATATTTTTTTATATGATTCACTGCTCTAAAAAAAAAAAAATATTACATAATTTAAGTCAGTCGCCTACTCCCCTTTTCTCCATGTTTTTTTGCGAAATCCCCTATAATCTGTGTATTTAAGATTATTGTCCATTTCCGCCCTTTTTCCCTTTTTTATTATCAGCTTAGAGAAACTACTATTTCAATGAAAAAAAAATACAAAAGCAAATTGTTAAAGATTTTTTATTTTATTTTACTGGCTAAAAAAGTCGAAAAACGATATGTCTCGAAAATCTCGTAATAATAGTTTGTTAAAAACATAATTGGCTTTTCATTACTTAAAGTATTTCGTATCTTAGATTTAAAATTTTGAAAATTAGGTCTATAAAAACGATAGAAATCCTTATGCGATTTGAGAAACATTTGTGCCTTTTAAATATTGTTGTGCAGTTTAATTATCATTTTCAAACCATCTAATAAATTATATTATATATTACACATGCTTTGTTTTAGTATCGATTAACGATTAAATAATTTCGACATATATATTAATAAATAATTAACAATTTACGCTTAAAAATAACAATTAGCCCCATTTTTAAATTTCCTTCTGTACCAATATTCTTTTTTTCCTGCAGAAAAATGCAAAATTTAGGCATTATGTACCAATATAGAAGCTCATATACTTCAGAAATATAAATATTTAGCTTAAGATTCAACAAAATTGTTATAAAGAAATGATATAAACTATTACTTTGATGCAGTACTCAACCAAAGAAAACAAATTTCCTTACTGTATAAATGCCTGAATCTTCCACAGGAGTAAAGGTCCGAATAAAAAATAACCATAAGTATAAACATCTCACTATAAACATTTTTAACAACAAATTGTAAATTTTTTAAATTCTGTCGATCTAATGGGTTATTTTTCTCATCAAACTAATTGATTATCAAAGCGTTTAATATTGTTATTGATAATAACAATATTATAAACAAAATATTAAATATAGCAGGTACATTAGTTGTAATGTTTTATCAAAAAAGTATGTCCCCAGATCGCAGTTTTTATTTTAATAATAATAATATTATAATGGGATATTAAATAACAATTTTATAACGGAGAATTTTTGTCTACAAAGTAATGTTGCGGGCAACACAATGGTAATGTTAAACCAATAAATTGTGTCACATACTTTCAAACTTTTTTGTTTATTTTTCCGTTATTATTTGTACGCCTCTCGATAGTGGTACTTATCAATAATATTATGTCAAAACTATATTATAAAAATATTATGTAAAATTATGTAAAGCAATAGGTTATAATTTTTAATTGCTAATAGTCAATAACGTTAGAATTTAACATTTTTTTTCGTGAATCTCGTTTGACTCACCTTTCAATATGAACTTTTCTAGTGATAAAAACAATTACAAAAACATATTTTCTTTTCAACGGCTTTAATTTTTTTATTGTACTTTAATAACAATGCCTACTTATAATTGTTGAATAATTTACTTATTGAAATCCCACTACCAAGTTTCATTAAAATGATAACAACGTAAAACCTAATATTTTAGTTGTAAAATAAGCTATAGCTGACTATTTAATAATTTTTTAATAACGTGACAACAACAATTTGGAATTGGTGACATATTTTTTTGGTGGAACAATACCATACAGCTGCCTGTAGCATGATTTAGTAACAAAAAATATTTTTTTCTATTCAAAAATGGAAAATATAAATTTTTTTGTGATACTGATATTAACAATAACAATATTTAACGTTTGTTTTGTTCTGTTTTTAAAAATCATAATTTTAATTTATTTTTTAGTAGTTTGGTGAGAAAAAGAAACCGTGAAATCTACAAAATTCAAAAATTTACAATTTGTTCATTAAAATGTTTTTAGAAGTAGACATTATTAATTCAGGTTTATTTTTTATTCTAAACGTTATTTCTGCAGAAAATGTAGGCATTTTTACTTCAAAAAAAGCTTTTTCCGATGTCGAACACAGCCTTTAAGTAATTGTTCATATAAATTGTTTATAACGATTGATTCCAATCTAAAACTAAATATATATGTTTCTGAAGTATATTTACTTTTATTCTGATACATTTCGATTTATTTTCAATTTTTTCTTCAAAGAAACAAATAATATTGGTAAAATGGTTAATTTTAACGCTATTTGATTTAATAATTAAGTCCACAGAGTTAAATAAAAAAAATCAGGCCGAATGGTGTTATGAAGTAAATATTTGTTATTAAGTACATTTGAGAAATAATGCTTCATAAATGCAAGTAGTAGTAAAAATCATTCACAAGAGTGACATATACTAATTGCACTTTACAAGTCTTGTACAATGATTCAGAAATATTTGTGTATGATGTTAAAGTAAACCATGTGCAAAAAGCGGTCTGAAGTAGTCAAAAATCATGATTTATAATAATTTATTTAAATGTAATAACAATTTACGATGTATAAGAATTTTGTTATTGCTGTGTAGCTTTCAGAAGATAATTGAAGGGTGGCAGTACAGAACTAGATAACCAAATTTTTGATCGGAAATGAGTTTATTGCATATCAAATTAAAAAAAAAAGATTAGTTATACATTGTGATAAAAAAATTTAGTATTGATATTTCTTAAAGTTATCGTAATTCAATGAAAAAAATATTTCCTTATTTTTAGCAAAGAATATGTATCATATTGTTATGTCGCGATTTGCAATTTAACTTTTTTGGAACAGGATAATTTTTTTTAATCAAACATTTTTTATTCTCATTTAGTATCCCCATATCTCGGGAGCAAGTTTTTACTTTTGCAAAAAATTAAAAATTCGATTTTTAATCGCCATCCAAAACCAATTTTGAGCACCCATAAAATTTTAATTTCAAAATTCTCGGTCGATTTTCTCGTAACTGGCTAACTCACTTACGACAAACTTTTTTTATTCATATTCAGATACCTGATATATCGGTAGCTCGTTTTTAAATTATTATTTTAACTAAAAAGTAAATTTTTCATCACAATTCACAGCCGAACCTACTCGAATACGACGTTAGTACCGCTTTGATATTTTCAACTTTACATCCATTTTCTTGAACCTGGATAACATTTTTTAATCAAACTATTTCTGTCCTAATTTGGCAACACTTCGGGTTGGGTGTAGACTTTCATTTTATCTTTAAATAGAGATTTCGATTTTGCCTAATGCTTTTTCGCTCCCCTCAAAAATTCCTATTTTATTGGTTATCTAGTTCTGTACTGCCACCCTTTAATTAGAGGTTTAAATAATAAGTTTAAGAACCCTTTCCACCAATAAAAAATGGTTTTCAATAAGAGAAATGTCACTTAATCAAATAAAATCATGATTATCTCCTTATTTCAAATATAATGACAATTTACGATGTACACAGATTTTTTTTATTACGAATTTTATCCTGAACATATAACATATATATTTTTTTATCTGTAACTTTTTATGGGAGATCTGAGTACCAAACTACAACTTTTGGACCTCGTCCGGATTCGGAAAAGAAATATATTTTTTTTTATGCTCTGCCCTACTGTACGTTTAAAAAACTTAATAAAACCTTTCTTAATAAACTGATTTGTACCGTAAATCTTGACAATGATAAGGTCTCCTGATGCACATTTCGTTGCACTAAATCTTGGCAAAAGTTTGTACACAATGCAGTGTGACACAGGTTGGTAAGATCGAGTTGGTGTGGCCTTAATGAGGTACTTCGAGCGGGAAGACGGGCCTGAAGCTCGCGGCCCTCACTATAAGAACCCCTGCCCCACCTAACTGCCTTCCATTCAGTAGCAAGGTAGTACTTACGTGCTCTCCCGTCTAGTCGATCTCTATCGCGATAGTATCTCGCAGATACATATACAGCCACACAACCCTGGATCCAAAACCATTCATTTGTTCCTCCTCAGGTATACAATCCTAGTATTTTCCCAACCACATTATCACCTATCTGATTCAGCATCCTTCCCAAAGATCTCGAAGAAGGCTCCTCCTCATACTGTAAATTCTTTCCAAACACCGATCTTTCTTTCTTGATCGATCATTTTCTTCTCCCTCGTTCCACTTCCATCTCCTGCTTCTTCTTTTTCTTGTTCTTCTTCTAAACCCCACTCCCGAGAAGGTCCTCCATTCAGACACCTCGTTCTCTTCAACCCACCCTGCTTATTCGCCCCTTCTTTCCCCTTCTTTCATCTCTCACAACTTTTTGACCAGCTCTCCCTTCTTTTCCCCTCCTCTTACCCTCCCACTATCAATCTCACTCTTTCTCTCTGCTTCCCCGGCTTTTTCGCGACCGCTGTTCTTGGCAGTATTGAAAGCGATTTTCGCGAAAAGGAGTACCATCAGCAACTTCAACGAGGAGACAGTTGGATCACTTATTCTGGAAGTGCCTCCCCCTGTTGGTGATAATCCGGGTGACGTTGAAAAGGAGACGCTTCACCTGGGGGGGGAGGGGGGCAGAAAAGAGCAATGAAAGGCGCAAGAGAGGATATGACAAGTATGTGATTTTACGCGAAAAAGACTCTCTACTCGGTGGTATTTCTAACGGTACACGTGCTTTGGCAAGTGTGCTTTCGTATCGCGAGCTAACCGCGCAAGACGCTCCTAGTGAGTACGCGAGAAACTTAGACCCTAGCTACTCGCAGTATCCAGGAAGAATTTTAAACATCGTAGTATTTCGTACAATAACCTTCGTGGTACTTCACGAGCCCACCGACCTTCTTCAAGAAGAAATTTCAATTCACCGAGAGAAAAGACCTTGACCTAGTGCAGCACAGTATTTGCGGAGAACTTGGAACGCGCCCTTGACCGGAAATCATGACTGACGTTGTGTTTTGGCTGCTGTGCACCTGCGCAGCAATCCTGACGATGATCCTCAAATTTGCACCAAGATCGATGAAGAGAGATGATCAGAGAAGGAATTTAAAGTTGTCATGTCTTGCGAGGGACGAAAATGTAACTTTTAAGGCTGATGGATTGAATGAAACCGGTAAAGCTGATGGGATGATGGGAAAAGTTTTGAAGGGCCCTAGAGCTTTACCGATAATTGGAAGTTTGCATCTACTGAGAGGACCCGGTGGTCCGTTTAAAGCCTTTACGAATCTGGCGAAATTGTATGGTTACATCTATCAAATTCAATTGGGTGTTGAGAAATGCATCGTTGTTAGCAGTTACGATTTGGTGAAGGAAGTCCTGATCACAAAGGGGAACCACTTTGGAGGCCGCCCGGACTTTATACGCTTCCATAAACTTTTCAGCGGGGATCGCAATAATTGTAAGTATTTTTGAATATTTTTCAATGTAATTTAATTTTTATTTGAGAGAATTTTCATATTTATAGACATTTGCATACATCTGAGATAAAAGAAAGATATCAATAAAGTCAGACTTTTTGTTAGTTGAGACATTGAAACACACAAAGTTTTTGCTTATATTGGTTTGTTTTGTAGCGGCTGACGAAATATATATTGCATCACTTATTTCTTTTATATCTTCAATAAGTAAAAAGATAATTTAAAAATCATATTGAAAACTTATGGGCTCGCCATTTTTAATGTTACATAAATGCTTATGAAAGTGGCAACCATTTGCTTAAATTCTGTGCTCTTAACATTAAAAGACAGCTTTTATAATCTGGCAACTTTGACAAAAAATTTTAATGGCTTATACCATTATGCAGCGCATTAGTGATTTAAATAAATAAAATTTACTTTTTCTGAAGGTAATGTCACTGATAAACGCATTTTGTACCATTTTTCTTTTCTATATTACGAATTCTATTGCAAAATTCCCTGATAATTCTGTGTTAGATTTTTTATAAAATTAATTTCTCATTCATCGACTAATATTTCCCAATTTCTGAAAAAAAATATTTAAAAATCATTTCGCACATAATTTTTATGCCCAAATAGCTTCACCTTGCGTTTAATATTTTAACTGATTTTACAAAAAACTCGATTTGGTAAAGTTGTAGAATCGACTAACCATGAAATGACCTGTTGATTCTTAATGTGTCAATTATTTTATTTCAAATTCTGTAATGTTAAAAATAAAAAATTTGGAGCCGTCATCATTATTCTGCAGCAAGCAATTTATTTTCAAATTTTTCTCATAAAAGGGAAACGATTTTTGTTTAGAACAGTGTTTCAAAGTGTTTACTAGTGAGTTTTTCCCCAAACTAAATTAGGCTTGTCAAACTTAATAAATTAAATAAGCTTAGCAAGTCAAGTTAGTTTGGCATAAACTTTTCCCAATTTGTATGTGAATTTTGAAATATTTGGAAAAATCTTATAAGAATTGAAAGGGAAATGTTGAACGCCTCAATAGTTTATAAAAATACTGAGACTTGATTAAAAGTTAGCTTGACTTTAAAAAATTTCAAATTTGTTCAAATTCTGTAATAATTATCACTGATTCATCTCACATAGGCAATTTTGAAATGCCTTGTTAAAAATGAAGATTTTACCATTGTTCTTAAGTCACGGATTCGAATTTTTAATTTTCGAGAAAAGTTTCTTTCTTATGTTCGATTGTGTAGAATGATTTCTTGCAAACATTATTATAAAAAAATTATAATGATGATTTATTATTATTTTGTAATTTCTTATTATCTACACAAAAAAACCAGGAATTCAATTTTGCTTTAAGTTATATTCTTACGAACTTATTTTGCACTTTAGTTATGTTCGATCTCATGATTAATATGAAAACTAAAAAACAAAAGAATGGTCTGATTTTGTTTCAGTATAATTTGACGCCGCTTTTCTGTTCAAAATTAAACTGTACTTTTTTCTGTATAATGTAGGTGATACTTAGTATTTCTATGAATCAGAATAAGGTTTTTACTTTAAATTTTTAGGGGTGAGTCAAGCATAAATCTTATAATTAGAAATTATTAAACTATTTTCCACTCGAACATTTTTTCAAATTAAAGAATTTCATTATTTTTCGAGCAATGTGCTGCATTTTGAGAAAAATCCAGGTATTTAGTTTTTACAGAGAATTTGAGAATTATATTTTGTTAAAAAAAGCCTTGATTTTGCTGAAAAATTTCAGAAAGATGATAGACATTTTTTTCAAGAATTTTTCTGAAAATTTTTTGTATCAACTAGTATTTTGAAATTAGTTATTATGACAGTATTCTGAAAGATTATTTTAGAAAAATGAGAAAAAGTGATAACTGAAAATGCAAATGTGCTCTTATTGCAGCCAACCGCTTATCTCGAGAGATCGAACGTGAGTTAATAATTCTGAATGACTCATGAGAAAGAGTTTCAAACATTTTATGGTATCAAGTGAATATGTTCTAATAGATTGGTTACATTATTGAAATTAATCTGTGCAAAGAGTCGTTAATAAAATCTCCAACTTCCTTTCATTCTCACCTAAATGTGCATGGTGCGTCATAACTAGATTATTAAAAGCAACGGCATTGCACTTTATATTCCACATCCTTTGTATGAAATATTTTATATTCTTTTCCATGACGCTGATTAAATATGATCCTATTTTGTTGTATTGCACAGCGACTGCATACCTATGCCCAGACACTTTCTTAGTGCTGAGAGTTTTGTTTTTATAACTACCTTAAACAGGTTGAGAACATCCAATCTTTGATAGTTCTAATTTATCTACAAGCAATTGAAAATCTTCCGGCAAAAACCGGTCGGCAGGAGATCTAGTTGGCTGCAGGATACTAGGGCAAGCACATATATCAGGGAGAAGCTATAAAATAGTTGATCAATGGCTGACGCAAGGTCTTTAATTTCACTTATAACTGTCATTTTCAGATTAAAATCAATTTGACTTTCGCAATACACTATCCAATTAAAATTTTTCAGTAGTATTATTCCTGTGGAGAATTTGGTTACACTTTTTGTGATACTGCGCATATATATCTCAAATGTATGGTACCTTTCATCCTTTAGGTTTTGGTATTTTTCCACTAAAAATACTATCACCATATTGATCAAAAGTAGCACTGATAAGAACCTAATGTTATTTTGGACAACGCGCATTGCTTCTGCTATTCATCAGAATTTGTTTACGTTTCTTCAGTGAATAATGCAGAAATTAAATCCACATGTCCATTCACGCGCGATCAAAGAAATTATTGCAGTAATGACCTAATTAAACGTTAATCGATGTGGATTCGCGTTCTTAAGAAAAAGAGAAAGATGCCGTGCCTCGGGAGAGAGAACAGAGGGTCATATTTCTTGGAATCGGACGAACTGACGTCATCAGGTGGTTTCGCATTGCGGAAGAAGTTCCGTATAGTGTATGCGGACATGTTTCCACGTTGCCGCCTTACTCTCACGTACCAGATATCTGTCTGATATAATAGTCTGGTGATTACGATGGAACACGATCTTCAGTCGTCTCGAGGCTCTTCTCGAAGATCTTAAGAGTAAAAATAGTAGACAAAGTGAAAGGAGAGAATTCAAGTCACGACAAAGAGATAAACCCAGCCATACCCACCTGCATGTCATTGTCAGTATTTGACATACGTGGAAAAAACTATGTGACTCATGCTAAATTCTCAAGTATCATTTGTTATCCGAATTCGGATCGAAACGTTTAAGCCGCATTAAAAGTTGTCAATGTGTTTTAGTTTTCAGTGTAATAATTGTCAAATTTTTGTAACGTTTTGACCATCTTATGATCGAAAAAGATCATTTTGGATTTTGTGTTAGTATATTCATTATGGGCTAGCAATTGACAATTAGCTGTTTTACCTTCACTATTTAACATTAAAGTTCTTCTGGTTAATTTTAAGATAGTTTTTGGATCAACTTAGAGTATTTATAACACAGTAGCCTATGATAATATAGTGTATGTTGTCCAAAGTTTTGTTTACAGACTAGGTTTCCCTTAACTTCCTTATAGTGTGTGACGAGATAAATATGACTTTCTAGAGTGTAAAACTTGCTAGAAGATTCTGGACAATCAATGCCTGTATAGCAAATGATCATTTACATTTCGCAATGTGGTGAATACATTTTTCAACTTTCTAATAACGGTTAGAGTATGAATTCTATTACATGTTCGACGTTCTGCATTTTTATGCATGACGCAGTTGAATCAAGGTGAATCATGATTTTTAAATTTAGTGCAAGAACGAGGTCGGAGAACCTGTTAGTGGTGAGTGAAGATGAGCTTAGTTTTTTTTTACTACATTCATTGTTTACAAATCGACCTGTCACCTTTGTACCTTTTCCGCCTTCTCTTTTTCTTTGCTTTCAAAAACGAGCTTCATCATTCGTTCGTCGACTCCTTGAATTGAGCATCATCTGCGATGAACTTTGTTTACGTGTTCGATGACCTACTATTCGCTTCGTTCTTCCGGGTGATCTCTTTTACCTGTCAGCCTGGCAACCATTAGATAATATCAGACTGACGAAGCATCCAAGAATTTGAATACGA
Source organism: Amphibolips quercusostensackenii (assembly GCA_032357855.1). Taxonomy (NCBI): domain Eukaryota; kingdom Metazoa; phylum Arthropoda; class Insecta; order Hymenoptera; family Cynipidae; genus Amphibolips; species Amphibolips quercusostensackenii. The sequence goes on along the minus strand of JAUELO010000089.1, from coordinate 1,559,530 downwards.
CTGTATTAAGTGTTACACAGTTTGCTTCTTCCCTGAATAATTCCTTGATGATCGTAAGTGGTTTGGGTATGCCAGACATTTCTCGATTTCCTTGTTGGCTCTGCAAACGGATTGCATAAGCTGTTACAAACATTCTAAAAAATTTACTTTGCACAGAACATCTTCCCTTCTTCAAAGTATTTTTGTTTCTTTCCTCTTTGTATCTTTATGTTTTAAAACATTTTTAACGAAAGTTATATATGGGTCTCTTTCCATACTTGATTTTGGAGATCGTTAAATTTAAATCCTTAATTGTTAAAGACATAAAATTCTTACTCGTTTTGTATTCATTAAAAAAATACCTGATGCTCATTCAAATTCTTTTAGACAGGTTTTTAACAAGATTAATCCAACTATACCCGGCTGCCTTACTCTTTCCGTCATAAGGGTTTCAAATTCTTTTCCTTGATCCTTATCGACAGTTTATTCATTTCTTATTCTTTAATTTTTGCTTTCAAATGGAAAGAATAATAAACAATCAAGAATTCAGGGTAATAAAATAACTTATAAAGGGTGAAGCTATTAGCGGAGATGCATACTCAAATAAGAAAGCCAGAAGACATGACGTGGTGCGACTGGTTATCGGTATAAACTCGTAATACTGGGAGCAGGAAGCGAAGCCTGGAGAGTGACTTGACAGTCGAATTAACCACTTCTCCGAATGGTCCGATGTATCTGCTCTCGCGCAACTCAAACTCGATCTCGATAACGATCCCGATCATCGAGCGAAGACTCTTATTTTCCGTTCATTCTCGATGCGTAAGCGTAAGAGTATGAGAAAAGGATGAAAGACACGCCAAGAATTTTGTTCGCGGTAGTGCGTATCGAAAATCGAGAAAGTAATTTCAAGAGACATTGGCCCAGGTGGTAGGAAATTTTGTTGATTCGAGGAAGTTCAAGGTCAAGGTTAATCCGAGTCATCCCACCTTTCACTCCCTTCTATATCTCTCTAGCACTACACGTGCGCATTTTTTCAACTTTCGAACATCAAAAAAAATTTAATATCACTTGGCAGTATTCCGGTATTTGTGTGCAAAATCTAGCTAACTCAAGCTGAACTAAGCTCATGACTGTTTGATCATCAGCTGAGTTAATATAACTTTAAATCGAACTTGATATTAGAAAACTGAGTCTACTAGATAAACCACGACTTAAGTGATTGTAATCCATATCTAACATTATGAGCCTACAATGAACCTCGTAGGTTGAAAAACAAGTTGCCGGGGGATTCCTGAAGTTAGAATTGTGAAAAACGAATCTAAAGTTGCTGAGTGCCATTCGCACATGTGAAAAATTTTGTGTTTAAACATAAAAATTACCCACTTCCGGTCACTTCCGTGATATAAGGATGTCTCCAGATAGAGCATAGATTGAGCTAATTAAAAAATGATTTCCCATCAAAATCCTAAAATCGATAATTTACACCTTTGTTCAAAAAAATGCAAATACCTCTCAAACTACGATCGATGAAGTGGTTAATTTTTATGTGACATGGCACATCAAAAATGTTGTTTATGAAACTACGTTTATTCAATAATAATGGATGTGAGGCATAACAGAATAGAGTGATAGACCAAACACGAAAGCCGAA
>JAUELO010000089.1:1537811-1552355 GCA_032357855.1 Amphibolips quercusostensackenii | reverse complement strand
TTATCTCGATTTTCGTGAGTTGTATCAAAAAAAGGTACTTTGGGGGCAGAATGGGCAAAGGCAAAACGGGACACCGCGCGATATGTATCAGGGCGCAAATTGATTTGTCGCGTTGTTATTTATTTTGGTTCATATGCAGCTAAGCGAATTTGATATTTTTGAGGTCCGTGCGGCAATTGGGCTCATCAATCTTGCGCAGGTTTCGACAGTCAGAATGTAGACGGAATTCATGTCTGCGTGTTTTGTATGGCCTGATTTTGGTAATTTTTATAGAAAAAATAGAAAGTAAAAGTTGTTACAAGAAGTTCTTGTGACTGTACTATATATTTGTTTAGTCATCTTAATTTAGAATTGTGCATAATGCATTTTACTTTTTATTTAACAAAGCGTCCGGTTTTGCTCCCTATAGGGGGCAAAACTGGACGAAAAACTTTTTTCAAAAATCATTACAAAAAAGTAGAACATGGCATAGTTCCAATTCAAAAAAAATTTTTTTAGTACTTTATTAGTTTTTTGAGGCACCTATAGTGTTGAATGCAGAAAAAAAGTATTTCAGTATGCGAAAAAAAATCTTGAAGCAAAATCGTCCCGTTTTGCTTAATGTTTTGCCCAATCGAAAAAGGGTGTCTTTTCTACAATAAAATGTGATTTTTCAATCCAAAAGGACGAATTTTTAAGAAAATAGTTTAATTTTTAATTAAATTGTTAAATTTTTAAGTAAAAGAGATTAAACTTCATATAAAAACAGCTGCATTTACAATAAAGTTATCAAATTTTTTAGAAGGCAGTTAAATTTAAAACAAAAAAAGAATGGATTTTTAATCTAAAAAGACGAATTTTATGTCTCAATAGATGAATGTTCAAGAAAGTTTCGAACAAAACAGTTGTATTTTAAGCCAAATATTTGATTTTTTAAACTAATATTTTAACAAAAAAAGATAAAATTTTTCCCGAAGAGATAAATTTTTAAACCAGCAAGGCTAATTTTGAACCAAGACCAATAATTTTATTCCAAAAAGAAAATAAGAAATGAAAAATGTATATTATTACGATAAATAATATGTATTGGTATTGAAACATACGTATTTTCATTGCTTTAGTTTTATAATCAAAAAAAGTGCGCATCCTATGAAAAAACAATTTTGTTATTAAAAATATAATTGCAACTTGTGTCTTTTTTCATAAATTTAATTTTGTTTTTTTTTATGTCATTTTTACGATTTGGGCCAAAAATACGCATCCTAGCGTAAAATGGTTTTAAGAAAATTTATAGATATTATTTAGGCGAAAAATTTTGCTGAATAAAATGTTACTATAGCTCATGTCGCTTTTAAAAAAAGTTTTTATTTTTTATTCTGAATATATTTTTGTAACAAAAGTTTATAAAAAATTTTAGATTTTTTTTTGTTCAAACAAATTTTGTCTTTTTATTTTTTTCGCCTCTTGCGTTGTTTTCCCAAAAATTAAATTTTTAAATTATTAATGCTATTTTCACGATTAAAACAAAATCTACGCATTCTGTAAAAAATTATTAATAAAAAATTTGTATCTCTTTTCTGGATGAACAAATTTTGTCTACTTATTTTTTTCGTAGCTTGTGTTGCTTATCCAAAAAATTAAATTTTTGTTATTTTGATGTTGTTTTTGCACGAATGAAACAAAAATTATACTTCCTATAAAAAAGTGATGAATAACAAATCTGTATATCTTTTTTGGATTCATAATTTTTGTTGATTCATCTTTTTATTTGTCTTGCATAGTTTGACCGTAAAATGGAATTTTTGATTTTTCATTATTTTTTGTGCGACCATATTTGAATTTTAGATTTTTTAAGAAAATTCAAGAAATTGTTAAGCCAATCTTGTAGGGTTTTCAAAAAGTAAGGTTTTTTTCCTTTTGACTTTTTTTTTATATCGTGCGTTGTTTGGCTTGAAATGTTCATTTTCATTTTCGTTTTTTTTTTAAATTTTGTAACTGCTATAACTTTGATAATTTTTATTTTATCAAAAAAGTCATTAGAATAAATTGTTCGTCCTTTTGAGTACTATGGATAGACTTACATCAAATTTTTTAATTTTAAAAAAGAGGGTCTTAAACATTTTTTAATTGTTCTAACTTTTTCAATTTTTATCCAAAATGTCTAGCTAACGAGCTTGACCTTTAGTTTAGAATACTTAAAGAGTATATTAAAGGCGAATCGAATTAGTAAATTCTTCTGAAAGTTATCGTGATAACAGGCTAAAAATCTACAGACACATAATTCAAACAATAACTTGCGAACTTGCAATAGAATCGTTGAATCCTGAACCAAATAGTTAAATTTTTTACTAAAAAAGATTAATTTTTAACCAAAAATGGAATAGTTCGAATATTAATAAACAATGTCAATTTTTAATCAAAAAAACTAATTTTTAACAGAGTATTAAAATTTTCAATCAAATAATACAATTTTTAACCAACCAGATTAATTAGAAGAAGAATTTCTACCAAAATTATGAATCCTTAACGAAATTTTTTTTTTTAACAAAGTTGTCCATCTTTGAACGTCCACTAACCCAATCAGTAATTTAGAATGATGAACTCCATATGTTTCCTTGAAAATTCGTCTTTATTGGTAGAAAATGAAGTTTTTTTGTTAAAAATTCATCTTTTTAGTCAAATTAAACTGTTTTCATTTTAAATTAATTTTTTTGTTGTTGAAATATGAACTGCTTTTGATTTAAAATTAAAACCTTTTTTAGTTAAAATTAAAAAACTATCACAGTTTTTGTTGAGAATTAATCTTTTATTTTTGCAAATCTAACTACTTGGTTGAGATACTGGAAATTTGTTCAAATCCACAAAAAAATAAATCCATTTTTTTGTTTTGAAAAAAATTACATTTAGAGGTAGCGCCAGCCCCATGAAGTTTAACACGTATTTCCCATAAGAGAAAAAGACGTTTTTGTAAATTTTAATCAGAATCGTCAAGATTAGTTCAATTGAGATGAAACTCAACATTCTTCTTCACAATCAGCCATTAAATGTGAATAAAATATTGCTTTTTAAATATCGTCCCCATGAGCCTCTTTTATAGTGTCCAAAAAACCCCCATATTAAGTGAAAAAATGGGTTTTGCAAGTTTTTATCGGCGATTAAGATTTTTCTAGGTTTTCTTAATTTAAATGGTTTTCCGTTCATAAAATAATTAGATGTTTACATACATTTTTTAACTAATTCATTATTGTGTTTAGCAATTTTCTATTAGAATAGAAATAAAGAGTCGCGGTTTTTTCACGAAATTTCCACTTTTTATCTAATTTTTCATTGAAGTGAGGTAATAATTGAGTAATGTTAACAAGAATAATGGTTTAAACAATTTATTATTATTATTTATAATATTGTATTTGAATAATGCTCGAAATTGCGGGTTTTATCCAAAAATTTTCACTTTTTGTCCACTTTTCACTTAAAGTGAGTTAATATTTGATTAAATTTAACAAAAATGATTGTTTAAGCAAATCATCATTGTTTATAACCAGCCTCTTTCATATTAATACTAGATCGATGCGGTTTTTTCTTAAATTTTTTATCTTTTCTTACTTTTCTTAGAGTAGGGTAACAATTAATTCAAGTTAACAAAAATAATTGTTTAAACAAATTATTATTGTTCATAAATATCTTCTCTTAGAAACGTGCTAGAAAAGGGAGCATTTACATATTACGTGACATTAAAAAGGGGGGTAGGAAGTTCGTGTTTCGTAACTGTCTGTTATGTCTGTATGAGGGGGGGGGGGGTATTTTGACCTGATTGCGTAACATTTATAATTTATGAATTTCCTGCACCATGAACTGTGTATATAAAAATGTTTAAATAAGTAATTGTACTTCACCATAAAATTTATTTCTGAATGTTTCTAAACGTTATTGATAGAAGAGAAAATTTAAATTATAAATAATTGTTTATTAATGAGAGTTAATTCTTTTCCTAAAATTTTGCTACAACACTACAATTTTTAAACTTCTGTATATTTTCAAAAAGATAAGAAAAATTCAGTAGCAAGCAAAAAATTATTTTCAAGAATCAGGAAAAAAATTACAAGCTTTTTAAATTATGAAAGATTTAAGAAGATTAAATTTTATTCAAGATTTCTGGGAAAATGTTTAATAGCTTAGGTTTTATTTTACAAGATTGTGCGTAAAGAATATTTGAGACTTTGAGACTTTTTTAAAAATTTTTTATAATTTAAAAAAATTTCATGTTAACTGAATTTCGCAGGGTGTCAAGGGAATAAAAAAAATGTTCTTAAGATTTACAAGAAAATTTTAAATGATTGGTTTTAATGAATTCTAAGAGAAAATTGAAGAAGATTACAGAACATTAAAAAATGTTTCCTACAATTTTTTAAAATGACTGTGAGAGATTTTAAAGAAAAATTTTGCAATTTTGCCGTATTACATAATTTAAAGAAAAATTTGAGTAAGCTTAAGCGATATTAAGGAATTTTAGAATGATCCAAAAATAATTAAAACTTCTGAAGATTTTCTTTTTTTTGTTTAAGATAACACGAAAATAACCAAAATTTTTATGTTTCTAAGAAAAATTAGAATGACTTTTCATTTCGACAAATAAATTCCAAAAGATTATTTAAAAAGATTTTCAAAATATTTAAAAGATTTCTAAAATTCTTAAAGAAGAATCTGAAAGGTTTTAAGGCTTTTTTATTTTGCTGAATTAAAACAAAAATTTTAAAAATTTAAATAATTTTTAAAGATTAAAAAATGTAGAAAATTTGAAAAATATTAAAAAAGAATTTTACAGAGATTCGTGAAAAAATTTTGAATGATTTTTAATTTTTAAAAATGAACTTTAAGAAAAAATTAAAAATGGTTTCTAAACATTTCAAACGATTTTCTAAAATATCATTAAAGAGTGTAGACAATTTTAAAGCTAATAATACTTATTTTAAACTAATAATACTTATTTTCTTGTTCTCCATTCTCAGAATTTTATTTCAGGTCGAATTTAAGTGTGCAAAAACTTTTAACAAATAAATAGTTATTTGAAATTTTTATATTGCATTATTATTAATATTGTTTTTTATTCTTTGTGGTATTTAAAGAATGTTTTAAATTTATGAATTTCAATTGTTACTTACATTAGGTAACTTTGGTATTTGTATGACTAAAAAAAATATTCAAAAAGCATTCAGAGTTACATCAAAATATTGTTTTATTTCTAGAGAATACTTTATCTTAAAAAACCTTTCCCTTATTGGGAAAAAGTCTATTATGTTTTTAAACATAATACAAAAAGTGTTATGTAAAAGCGTTAAGAAGAGGGGGTCCAAAGAAAATGTTACGGCCTGTTGCGTTGGAAGGGTGGGAGGGGGGGGGGGGGGGTAAAAAGGTTGAAAATAATTTTACGCAATATGTGAATTCTTCCAAAAAGTGGGTTCTCGGAAATTTTTAATATCGATTTGCCTTTTTAGTTATGAACAAATAATAAATAAACATTAGAGAGAATTATATTTTAAACAATCTCTTTTCTTGTGAATATATATTTTTTTAATGAAACAGGAATTTAAAATATTTTTCTAACTTTCTACGTGGATCATATTAGGTGTAAATTTTCTTTGATAAAATTGGAAAATTTTTCAAAAAACCGCGACTTTATAACTCTATTCTAAAAAAAAAATCCTCAATACAATAATAAATTTAAAAAAAAATTTATATATACATTTAATCCAGGCAGAAAATGATATATAGTTTATACGTAGCGTGAAATATTGTATAGAATTTTTATCTATTTTATATAAAAACTGTATAAAACAAATAAAAATTATATGTAACACTTCACAGGATGTATAAACTGTATATAATTTTTCCATCTGGGAATTAGCAGTATAAAGTAGTATTTTATGTATTACATATATCTGCGTTAAAAAACGCAAAAAATCGTAATTAGCGTCAAAAACTCGTAAAAACCATTTTTACACTTATGGGTTTTTCTTGGGACCCTATATAACAGACTTATCAGGGTGAAATTTAAAAAATCATATTTTATTTGTATAAACAATTCTGAATAAAATTTACGAAAACGTCTTTTTTTATGGGAAATAACTTCATTGGATTGCGCCTCTTATAAATATAATTAAAAAAAAAATGGATTTATTTTTTTGTGGATTTGAAGGAATTTCCGGACAATATGAGTGAAAATTCGAAACAAAAAATTGTGGACCACCCGGGTAAAAAGTGAAAAAATTGAAAAGAAATGGAGCCTATTCTAGGTATGTTTTAGAGAAGTTTTGTGTAAATGACTAAATTTAAAGAAGGGATCTCTCTTTGAACCTTAGACGAAGGAGAAGACGATCACCTTGGCTCGCAGACGCTGATGTTGTTCGACATTGCCAGTAGAGAGAAGTCCTTCTTTTGGCTCGTCTGCCTCATCCACCCAGGACGACGTTTTTACGTGTGAGATTCGTGCACCTACCATCATTCCTTGCTGCCCTTGAATTTCAAACGTGCTTTATTTGATTTCATCTTATTATTCGCACTGTTACTACCGCGTGTCTGTTATATTTCTTCTCTTCCTGTTCTTTTTACCTTGTTACGCTTGCAATCCTCATACCTCATAAAGATGCCACTCGGATCCCTGGCCCACTTTCGAATACCGTTTCCAGTATAGTAAAACACATTTACCTCCTCTAACAAGGATAACCGACATCATCGTGTCCTGTCCATTTCATTAGAGAATCATGAGATTAGAAAAACAAACTCAGATTGAGGCGCATCACTACGGTGCTTCCAAAATTGCAAAGTTTTTAAAAGCCGAGGGGTCGACCACTCTAATTTTTCATGAATATTCCCTAAGGAATATTCGGGAATATTTGCGAATACAAATAATGCGAAGAAATTGGGAATATGCAGGAATATGAGAGAATATATAGGAATACGGGGAAATATGGGGAAATATATGTAGGAATATGTAGAAATATTTAGAAATATGTAGAAATATGTAGAAATATGAGAAAATATTTGGGAATATTAGACAATTTTTCGAAATATATTTTAATTATGTATATTATACTACACATGTTATGTATAATATACTATGCTATAAACTTACCGTAAATTAAACTTACAGTTTTATATTGCATGAAATTTAGAGTGTTATTCTTTGGTCTATAAATGATCATAATTCCTATTTATTTATCGCAGGCTTTACAGTCTTTTCCCTATTTATTCTCTTTTTCCCGGTTTTCCCTTTAAATGCGAACTTAGTTAATAAAGACCAATAAGTAAATCTTAATTATTTTTCCTTGAAGGTTAATTGTTTTTAGTCAAAACGTCCACTAATAGATTTTTTTTCCTGAATTCATCTTGATTGGTTTGTCAAAAATTTAGTAATTTTGTTCAAAAGCCAAACTTCTTGGTTGAAAGTTTAACTGTTTTGTTAGAAAATTCGTCTTTTCGGCTTGAAAATTCAACAATTTGATTGGAATTTTTTGTTTTCCTTGACTAACAGTTTTGGCTAAAAATTCAATTATTTTGTTGTACATTCATCTTTTTGGTTGGGAAATTCATCTTTTTCTTTAAAAATTTCACCTTTTTCGGTAAAGAATGCATCTCTGGTTAATAATAATTAATCTGTTTCGTTTAAAAGTTAAATATTATTTAGTAGAAATGCAATTGTTTTGTTAAAAATCCGCCTTTTTACAGAAAATATATTTTTTGTAATATAAATACAACTGTTTGGTTTCAAATAATTTTATTTTAGTCAAAGATACCAGTATTTTGTTAAAAATTCCTATTCGTTGGTAAAATCCAACTGTTTTTTGTTAAGATAAACTATATCATGTTTCCTTAAAAATTCATCTTATCATATTTTTTTATTAAAAAGTCAAGTACATGGTTGAAAGTTGAACTACTTTGTTAAAAATTAATTATTTTGGATAATGATTTATTATTTCAGTTGTAAATTCGGGACGACTGAAAAATCTCGGAAAAAAATTTTCCGAAATTAAAAATTGATGAAATATAAAAATTCTAAATTGAAATTTTTCCGAATTTTTTAGTATTTAAAGTTTTTAAAAATTATTATTTGAATTTTAAATAATAATAACTGTATAACAATTATATGAATTAATGACTTTAAGAACACATGCGCAATTTTTTTCGAGAATTTTCCAATTCTGGATTTTTATATTTAGGCAATTTTATAGTTTCAGAAATTCCATTATTCGGGAATGTTGCAGTGTTGGAAACTTCATTTTTCGAAATTTTTCAGCCGTCCCGAAAATTCACCTGTTTGATTGAAAATTTTTGTTTTTTATTCAGATTTTTTTTTCTTTTCTGTTAAAAATTAATTTTGTTAATCGAAAATAGAATAATTTCACTTTTTTTTTGTGAATAAATCTTTTTTAGACCAAAATTCAACTTTAGGGATTAATAATAATTCATAATTTCAGTTGAAATCTTATTTGTGTGGTTGACAATATAATTTTTTGTTTTTAATTCGTTGTTTTTTTTGGTATAAAATTATTTTTTTAAATATAAATTATCTATTTTATTTTTGTTTAAAAACTTATCTTTTCAGTTAAAAATTAAAAAATTTGGTTCAAAGTGAAACTACTTTGTTAAAAATTCAGTATTTTGTTTGTTAATAATTCATCATTTTATTTGAAAACTTATTTCTGTAGTTGGTAATTTAACTACTTTGTTGAATATTTGTTGTTTTCTTGTTAAAAATTCATATTTCTAGTTAATTTAAACTCTTGTGTATATGATATTAAATTTTTTTCGATTAAAATTTGAACTAATTTTTATTTTAAATTGAAACTGCTTTGTCACAAATTTATTTTTTTGGTTGAACATTCATGATTTTACTTGAAAATTAATCTCTTCGGTTGAAAAGTGAATGAAATCAAAAATTTAATACGTTTTTTTATTTATGGTAGAAAATTAATTTTGTTGCAAATTTAGTTACGTGTTCGAAGATTCATGTTTTTTACGTTGAAAATTTGTCTTTTTTTATAGGAAATTATTCTTTCAGGCGAAAAATTCATTTTTTTTAACTAGGGTTGGTTGAAAGATAAGCTGCTTTGATAAAAATTCATTATTTATATTAATAATTTATCATTTAGCTTGGAAATTCGTCTGATTGTTTGAAAATGTATCCTTTTTAGTTTAAAATTCAACTGCTTGGTTGAAAGTTGAACGTCTTATATAAGAATTCAATCTTTTTGGTAATGAATTATTATTTTAGTTGAAAATTCATCTGTTTGGTTAAAAATTGAGCTATTTTCTTCAAAATTCATTATCTTCTTTATTAATCACAGTAAAATATATTTGATTGAAAATATTATCGTGTCACATATGAACGGAATTTTAATCACTTAAAATTCATATACAACAATAATATAAAAATTTATTTTAATTATTGTCTGTGTCTAGTCGTCTCGAAAAATTGGAGGACTTGGAAAAGGGTATGGGCTAGTCGTCCCGAATTTTCGGGACGACTAGCCAAACGCATGAAAAATATTGGACTAGTCATCCCGAATTTCGGGACGACGAGACACTTCGTTAATTATCACTAAAATTCATAGACCTTAGAATAAAATTTTATATTCAATTTAAATATGTACTATTAAGAAAGTCCTTGTCCTATTATAAAGTTAAATTCACGAAGTAAAAAACATCGTTACTTAATTTTAAACATAAAAAGTGACATAACTACACATTTTGATTTTTAATAGGATTAAAAAAATATATTATTTTCAATAATCTTGCAAAATTATTGTACAATTATTCACATTTTTTATTATATTTAATTAATTACAATGAAACCATTCAAGTATTATGTAATGATTTTGAGGGGGCAGGGTCAAAATTGCTTTGAATAATGTGATATTGAATACTTTAATTAAGAAAAAAAATGTACCTGGAAAAATCTAGAGATACCTGGAAAACCCCTGGCACTATTAGAAAATTTAATCCCTTCAGAAATTGAAGAGAAACACTGTCACAGGATTTTTATTTATTCAAAGGGATTTCTTAGAAATCTAACGGATATCATGGGATTTTACAGTTTTTTAAAAATTTCCAAAGATTGTAAGGGATTCCATGGATTTCCATAAATTTTTTAGGATTTCAAAATATTGCATGGTATTTTAGAAAGTTGAAAACATTTTCTAAAAACTTTTACTGATAATCTTTTTGACTTAACACAATGGATTTTCTAAAAGAATTGCAATTTTTAGTAGAAATGTGGAGTTTTTAAATCAAATTATGATTATTATTTGGAACAGGGAATTGCGGAAAAGAACTTTAATTTTAAAACGGAATATGCGATTTAGGAAAGTATCTATTATTCTGACATAGGACAAGAAATTTTAAAATAAGAATTGCAGTTTTAAGTTGGAACGTTAGATTTTTAAAAAGAATTATGATTCTAATTTGGGATAGGAAATTTTAAAAAATAACTGTAATTCTGGCATGAAACAAGACATTTTTCAAAACAATGGCAATTTTTTATTTGGAATGGGGTGTTTTTAAAAAGAATTATGTTTCTTATTTGAAACAGGTAATTTTTTTTAAAGAACTTTAATTTTAAAATAGAGTGGGGAATTTTTGAAAAGAATTTGAATAGGGAATTTCAGAAAAGAACTATAATTCTGACATGGAACAGGAAATTTTTCAAAAGAATGCGAATTTTTTAGTTGGAATGGAGGATTTTCAAAAAGAATTATGATTGGTATTTAGAACAGGAAATTTTTTTTAAAAACTCTTTTTTGAAAAGAACCTTTAATTTCAAAACAGAATGGGGAATTTTGGAAAAGATCTATTATTCTGCCATGAAACAAGAAATTTCCCAAAGCAATGTCAATTTGTTAGCTGGAAATATTGTATTTCCGAAAGGAATTATGATTTTGATTTGCAACAGAGAGTTTCGCAAAAGAATCAATAATTTAATTAAAAACATAATAATTTTCAAAACAAGCATAACTACCAGACAGAAAAAATGAAAAATGAACCGGCAGATGACCGTGAATTGAAAATCATCCGTCTAGTATAGATACTCTAATAATATTCCATGTAACCGGAAGAGGAATGCCAATAATATTAAGCACTTACTTTTCTGTCAAGTACAAACAAATACGGGCAAACGGATAAGTACTAGACGTGTCCCATTTCATTTTTTCTCTCTCCGAATTTTCACAAGTTCTCGTAAAATTTACATCCCGAAAAAGTTCTGCTATAATAGGACAGGACTGCCGCACAGTGGGGCAAAAAAACTACCCGTGGACAAATCAATTTTTAGCCTACACTGTTCATCCGATTTAAACTTTTTCCTTTGATGAAAGCTCTTTAAATCTGAAAATAATTGTTGTGATAACATTTTTTTATTTAAAAACTTGTAATTTAACAAGAAAGTTGAAATTTTTTAAACTTTTCCGAAGTGACATTTCTTTTGAGACATTCCCATTGATCAAAGAATATCTTAAAACCGTGTCACAACTATGTGGAAATAATTTCCAGTTGGTCAGAATAATTGAAAAACATTGTTTTTGTGTTATAAACAAATTAATAAAGAAAAGTCATTTTTTGGGATTGTCAATATTTAGTTCATTGAAATTAATAGATTTTGTATAAAATGTAAGAGAAATGAATGTTCAGTTACCATTAATTAAGAGAATATGCTTTTTGGTCATTGTTTAAACAATTTTTATGAACAAAGTCACATTTTGTAAAATTTTAAAATGAATAGGTTCAATTTTCTTTTACGGAATGAACTAGGTATGTTTTTTCGATGACTCTTCACCATGATACTTTGCAAATTGGCAAAAATTATTCATTTTTGCTTCTTTGTAATGGTAACATTTTTGAAAATTTTTAAATTCATTCAATTAAACGTTTCTCAATTTAAAAATGTCTAATACAATGTTTTGAGAAATTGTCCGGATGTGTGTGGATGTGTGTGTGTGTGTGTAGATGTGTACGTGTGTGGATAGCACACTTTTTTGTGAACACGATACTTGAAAACGGTTGCAGATAAATTCATGAAATTTGGAGAGCTTATTTTTATTGCTAACATCTTGAAACTGATTAAAGCGTTAATTCGAGATGAATCGATAGACCTATGATGTTGATGCACTTTATTGAAGAGTAAGAATGCTATGGTGATGTATAATATTTAAAAATACGGTTTTTTATAGTAATTTTTTTTTCATTAACATAATTAAAAATTGATCCAAGAATATAAAAGATTCTTTAGTTCGAGATGAATCGATTGACCTATAATATTGATATATTTCGTCAAACAGTAAGGAATTATGGTCATTTATATTATATTAAAAATCGGTTTGCATAGTGAATATTTAAAAATACGGTTTTTTATGGTCAAACTGTTTTCTTCAACATAATTCAAAGTTGATGCAAGAATAAAAAAGGTTTCTTGGTTCGAGTCGAATCGATTTACCTATAATATTAATACATTTTATCAAAAAATAAGAAAAATATGGTCATTTATATTACATTAAAAACTGATTTTTATGGTAAAAATTTTCTCATTCACGTCATTCAAAGTTGATGCAAGAATAGAAAAGATTTTTTGATTCGAGATGAATTGATTGACCTATAATATTGATCCATTTTATTAAGGAGTAAGAAAACCATGGTAATGCATAATATTTAAAAAATGGGTTTTAATTGTACACCTTTTTTTCTTCAGCATAATTCAAGATTTATGCAAAAAACGAAAAAGACTCTTTGATTCGAGGAAAACCGATTGACCCATAATATTAATATACTTTTTTGAAGAGTAAGGAAGTTATGCACATTCGCAATATTTAAAACATCTGTTTTGAATAGAAAAACTTTATTTATCAACACAAATCAAAGTTGATGTATGAATCAAAAAGATTCTTTGACCATAAATTTTTAAATAATATCATTCTGATAATTCTTATACAAAAATCATAAAGCTGGAAAAGGGATAGATTGTGACAGAATTTCCCCCTTACCGTCTCCAGCTCGAAAAATTACCATTTCAAATACCAAATTTGATTTGCTTGACTTGTCATTGTATTTAAAAAATTGTTGTATTATTTTGTCATTTTAGATTTTTTGTAAATTGCTATTCTTAAGCTGATCAAAATAAAAACTTTAGTTTGTCTGTTATTTAAAAGATCACTAATGCTTCCTCTATGAGGAAGCAAATACATTTGCTAACGGGACGCAAAGTGCTTGTTAAATGAGAACTATATAAATATAAATACAAATAAAGTGGAAACACTCGAGATTAAATTCACAGCTAGTTTAAACATTTTTTATGAACAAATTGACAGATTAGCGATTTTTCAATGAATAGGCTCAATTTTTGTTTAAGGAATCAACTAGGGATGTCTTTCCGATGACTCTTTGATATGATATTTTGCAAATTAACAACAATTATTCATTATTTAAACAATTGGTATGAACAAATTCACATTGCAACTATTTTTCAATGTATAGGATAACCTTTTCTTGTGGAATTAAGTAGAACTTGTCGGTTTCTATTCGCAGCGCAGCGTAGACAAAAGACATTTGATCAACGCAGCGTACTGATAGTTTTTCTTTTGTTTCTGTTATCGAGTTATTATTTTCTGTTCATCATTTTTCAAATAAACTTCCAATGATTTTAACGATTTCAACGATTTTAAAGATTTCGTGTTTTAATCAGTGTTCGTTCAATTTGTTTGCCGTTTCGTTTAGAGTTTGTTTAGTTTGTGTTCCATTTCATTTTTACACATACATAATAATAATAATATATATAAAATATTGATATTAATATTTATAAAAAGTTATAACAATCTCTATTTTTTGTAGCTGTGTTTGTTGCTAATTTGGTAACTCAGTTTCACAAACATGGATACTTTCGAGTTAAAATCCAGGGAATTGTCAGATATCTTATTAGTATCAAATTCTGAAGATGCAGATGTCTTGTTCCATTTTTGAAAAGAACATTATTTTTTTCCAGTAAATTTGCTAAATTTAGTGCAAAAGAAACTAATTCAATATTTCATACCTGCTTTTAATAAGAGATTGAAGGCATCTTTTTCCGATAAGCATAAGTTACTGCGTGAGTTAATTGGATTGAGAAACAATCGAAATTGTCAATCAGGAAAAAATGGACAAAAAATGCAGTTGTTTCCGACAATCCTTTGAATAATGAATAATTGTGTTCAATTTGACAAGTATCATATCAAAAAGTCATCGGAAAGACATCCCTAGTTGATTCGTTAACAAAAATTGAGCCTATTTATTAAAAAGTCGCTAAGCTGTGAATTGTTTTATAAAAATTGTTTATGTAATGAATATTTGTTGTGAATTTTCAAAGCATCATAGCAAGGAGTCATCGTAAATACATCCCTAGTTGATTTCGTAAACAAAAATTAATCCTATTCATTGAAAAGTCGCTAAACTTTTTATATACAATCTTTTAATTTCAATGAGCTAAACATTGCCAATCCCAAAAAATAACTTTTCTTTATTAATTTGTTTATAACACAAAAACAATGTTTT
>JAUELO010000089.1:1185995-1197075 GCA_032357855.1 Amphibolips quercusostensackenii | reverse complement strand
TCAAGGTCAACTTTAATTTTTTAAGTGAAAACCCCTATCGGGTCAAATGATCTTGATGCATATCTGAACGTAAAATTTTGCGTTCTTTCGATTGGTGGTGTCAAAAATAGAAGTTTTCATTTAAAAAATAAAAGTTGACCTTGAAATAACCTTGAAGGTCAACGCCAAGGTCAGATTTGAGGTCACCATTCAGATCCTCCTCCAAAACTCTTAAACTTTTGTCTAAAACATTTCTCTCGAAAACGCATATTTTCGCTGATAGGGGGTGGCAGAACATGTCAGCGATTATGATATAAGGCAGGCCTGTCGAGCGAGCAGAAATTCCATTACTTTCTATCAAAACAACGCAAATCGTAGTTGTGAGTTTTCCACCTCCACTCTTTACTTCCTAATTTACTTCACGAGAAAAACCACCCCCCGAGCTTCCTTGAGTGAGCAGAGAGAAGTGGTGGGGATAATGCACCATCTGGACTTTAGGTAAATTTCTGCTTGCTGGTCAGGCCTGATTTAAGGTACTCACAAACAAAATGTTTTCAGAGATAGGGCGGCTGCAGTCAGGGAAAAAAAGTTTTTATAAGACGCACTTTAAGAAACTCGGATTTTTGGTGACTAGATCACATGATCGCAAGATTGCATGGGATTCCAAAAGATTGCTTATATGTGAATAAAAAATTTTGCGTGACACTTTCGAAAAAATATTATTTAAAAAGTAGTATGGACCTATAATGAATTTCTTGATACTTTTATAATTGCCTAAAATTTTATTGAAATTCAGAAAAATATTTTGAAGTCACATCAAGTCCATGAAAATCTTTGAAATCTACTTGAATTCGTAGACATTCCTTAAAAATCTTTTAACCTATTCTGAATTCATTTTGAATGTTAGATATAGTTAGAAATCTGTAGAAATTATTAAAAATTCTTTAAAAATAAAATCAATTAACACTGGCGTATAAGGGCCGCTCAATAGTTGGCCGTCGGTCCTGAGTGTTTACATAAAAGTGAGCCCTCGTCGCTTTCAATCCGGTTCAAACCCAAAGGCCGACCGATTTAAGAAAGATGAGGGTAATTTATCTCCTATAAAGTTTTTAGAAATCCTTTGAATTTTGCAAAATTCACAAAAATCTTTGAAATCCTTCTAAGATCTATTAGATCCCTTTAATCATCTAAATTTTTTTTAATTTCATGAAATCTTCGGAAATACTACAAAAATCTTTGGCATTTCTTAAAATTTTTTTAATCTCTTGAAACTTTTTGCAAATTATTAAAATAACTTACAATCTTTCTAATCCGTAGAAAATTCTTTTATTCCTCGATACCTCTTTAAATTGTTGACATCCATAGAAATCCCTTGAATATAAGTTAAATTAAACTTATGCTCTTAAGTTTTGTTAACAAAAAAAAAGCAATTTTTATTCTTAGAACTCATTGAAATCCTTAGAGATTGAATAAAATCCATCAAACCTTTTGAAATTCCTTAAAATACTTTAAAATCCCTTGAAATCTTTAGAATCCTAGAAAATTCTCTTAAATCCCTTGACATCCTTGAAAATTCAATCAAATACTTTAAATTTTGTCAAAGTATTACAAAAAAATTTCAAGGATTTGTAATATTTTAGGGTACCTTGAAAGATTTCAAGGAATTTTTCATTGATTTCATTAGTTTAACAGAATTTCAAAGGATTTGAAATATTTAAGGGTATTTTAAAATATTTCAAAGCACTTTCAAGAGTTTTAAAAAGATTCAAGGGATTTAAAAAATTTTTTGCAGAATTTAAATAGTTTTGAGAATTGTAAATTTTTATCAGGAATTTTAGGGTATTTTTGAAAATCCCAAGCAATTTTCTTAAGCTTTTAAAAATTGTAAGAGGTTTCAAAAAATCTAATAGTATTTGAAATATTTGAGTGCATTTTAAAAGATTTCAAAGTGTTTTCCATTAATTTGAGTAATTTAATGGTATTTTAAAGGATTTGAAATATCTAAGGGTCAAACGATTTCAAGGTATTTTGATTAGATTTAAATAATTTGAAGGGATTCTAAAGGATCTTAAAGATTTTAGGATATTTGTGAAAATTCGAAAGAATTTTCGACGGATTTATAAAGTTTCTAATGATTTTAAAAGATTTAAGAAT
The DNA here is from genome assembly GCA_032357855.1 of Amphibolips quercusostensackenii. Lineage (NCBI taxonomy): Eukaryota > Metazoa > Arthropoda > Insecta > Hymenoptera > Cynipidae > Amphibolips > Amphibolips quercusostensackenii. Next base: position 1,194,942 of record JAUELO010000089.1, on the reverse strand, counting down.
ATTTGAAATATTTATTATAGTTAGTTTGAAGATTTTAAGGCCCTTTAACTAATTTTAATAATTTGAAAAAATTTCAAAGAATTTGAAAGATTTTAAGTTTTTTTTAATAATTCCAAGGAACTTTTAAAAGCTTTCAAAAGCTTAAAAGGATTTAAAAAATTTTAAATGATTTGAAATATTGTAGGATATTTGTAAAAATTCTAAATAATTTGTAAAATATTTGCTCAAATTTAAAAAGATTTTAAAAGATTTCTTTAAAGATTTTGGGGTATTTTGAAAAATGCCAAGGAATTTTCAAAAGCTTTGAAAAGTTTCAAGGTATTTAAAAAATATCAAAGCATTTAAAATATTTGAGTATATTTTAAAAGATTCCAAGAAATCTTTAAGAGTTTAAAAAAATCAAGGGGTTTCAAAATATTTTAAAGGATTTAACAAATTTCAGGATATTTGTAAAAATTCCAAAGAATTTTCAAGAAATTCATAGTTTTAAAAGATTTCCAAAGTATTCAAAATGTTCGCAATATTTATTTCAAGGTATATTTCAAGGATCTTCAATTGATTTTAATAATTTGAAGAGGTATCAAATTTTTTGGAAAATTTTGGTGTTTTTAAAAAAATTTCAAGGAATTTTCAAAAGCTCTGCAAAATTTTAAGGGATTATGAATATTCCAAAGGATTTGAAATATTTTAGTGCATTTTAAAAGGTTGCAAGGAGTTTTGAAAAGGTTGAAAAAATCAAGGGATTTCAAAATATTTGAAAGTATTTTAAAGATTTCAGGATATTCATAAAAATTCCAAAGAATTTTAAAGAAATTTATCGTTTTAAAAGATTTCCAAAGTTTTCAAAATATTCTAAATATTTATTGTAGAGTATTTCAAGGATTTTAAGGACCTTCAAATCATTTAAATTATTTTAATGAATTTTCAAGTCTTTTTAAGATTTTAGGGTATTTTTGAAAATTTCAAAGAATCTTCAGAAGCTTTTACAAAAGTTTTGAAGGTTTTTGAAAATTTCGAAGGAATTGAAATATTTCAGCGTATTTTTAATAATTCTCAGGAATTTTCAAGGGTTCAAAAAAACTAAGGGATTCCAAAATATTTTTAATGTTTCAGGGTATTCTAAAATATTTCAAGGAATTTTCAATTAATTCCAATTATTCGAAAGTATTTCAAAAGATTTAAAATATTTTAGGGTATTGCTAGAACTGCGCAAAACATAGAACAATTTCATAGGACCAATATTTCAATTATTTTAAGGAATTTTCCAAACTCTTAATGTACTTTAATAATTTTCCAGAACTTAGAACCACCCTGAATTTGTGAGTATTTCATTACATTCTTATGAATTCTTTTGATTTTTTCTACTTTAATTTCCATCTTACTGAATTCAATGCATTTTTTCATAGTTGTCAATTAGTTTTAATTCACTTGCTTTAACTTTACTAAAAATCAACATAATTTTGGATTGTTTCCAATTAAATTTTTTTTTTTTTAATTTGACTTGAAACGTTTTAAAGTCTTATAAATCGAATTATTTTAGATTTAAAAGAACATTAGTCACATTAATGATACACATTAATCACTTTCAGTCTCTTCCTGGATTAGAAATTAGACACTTTCGGCAACTTTTCGGTTTGAATAGGTCACTTTTTTCCTTTTTTATTTAAATTAGTTTATGACAGCCTTGAAAATAATAAATTCAAATTTAAAATGTTTTTATTCTATCTGTAATAGATTCTATATTAAAAATGTTTCAAGCATAGAATTTTAGTCTTTAAATATGAATATTCATGGAAAAAGAAGACTTAATCATTAGCTACGGTTGCTAAGCTTTGAGATTTGAAACCTTGCAAAATTGAAAAAATTTTTTTTTTTGTTATTTCTAATTGAAACACCTTTCACTTTGATATTTAATCTCAAGTAAAGAAAACTTTGATTTCGATACTTCGCTTGAAGATTTATCACTAATCAAACACTAGCCTTTCTAAAATTCTGGTGCATACAATTCTGTAATGTAATTGCATCATCTTACAAACAGTCGTAAAAAGATGATGACGGATGAAAACTGCGATTCTAATAGCATATTAATTATTGTTCTTCTTAAAATAATTTATAGCAAAAAGTGCTTGAACGAAAAGTGACGAGAGGCTGCATTATTAATGGATTTTCGAGTCGGGAGAAAAATATAAAATAAGCATGCTGAATATTCACGAAGAGGGTAATCGTTGAGTACCCGGGAAGTAACGGTCTCTGGGGTAATTACGATCACCTCGAATATTACTAATATTAGTCACTAAAAGTCATTTTCTATCGATAATTTTATCCCGGCAGATTTTTAAGTAAAAGTCAGCCAATTGAACTCAAATTGTGCAAATTAATACTGAAAAACATTATATGCAAACTACAAAGAACTCCTATTTCCCTATTGAGTATTGGATCATTAACTTTTTATGAGGAAATTCATATAAGAGAAATTGAAGATCGATGAAAGCCAAGTAGTTTACTACATTAATGGATAATTTCTAAGTAAAAAATTTGCAATTTCGATTTCGAAATCCACCTAGGATTATGGGAATTTTTATAATAGCTTCATTTGAAAGTTTTAGATCCAATAGCATATCAATGAATGCCATCTGGTGATATACAATAGTAGATTGAATATCAGGGAGGGGAACGAGGTATTTTCACGGCAAGGGCAATGTTATCGGAACGAGTGGTAGGCAAGGACCGAAGGCCTAAGCCGGACAAGAGTTTCGAAAATATTGCCCAAGCCATTAAAAGACATCTCCGTGGCATGCATTGTACTTTTTGTGGTAGAGACGCGGAAAATAAATAGCCTGTTTTGCTGCGTAACGGATTTAACGTGGTTTCTCTTTTCAATTCGACGAACCAAGCTGTCACTTCACATATCGCTAGGTTCCGACATTTTGTATACCACCCTGTTCCTTGCTGCAAACATTGGCATATCTCTGTCTCTTTCTAGCCACGTCGACCGCGCATGCGTCTTCATATTATTTCCAGTATATAATGTCGGACCTGATAGTATAATAGGAGTGTTCTACTGCATGGTACAACATTATATATGAAGGTAGATCCACGTCGCTTGAAAAGAGAGAGCTTATGCTTAATTCTTGATCAGTAAAACACGTTGATTTTAAACGGCTACCATGAAAAAGCTCTTATTCAACAATATAAGATTGCCTATAATATTAAATTGTTAAAATTAATATAATACTTCTAGAAAACTATTTTCAATTAAATTATTTATCATCCATGTTCTTGCATTTTATAATCCGATATTAGAAATTCTGCGTTTTCAAAAGGTCATTCGTAAGGTGATGAATTTAGGATTCGGAAGTGTTAATATAAATATCGACTTTAAATCAAAATTGTATGCTTCAGCGAAAGTCACTATCGCTATTTGTCATTCCATAAGAGTTTCTCGACCCGTTCGGTAGACCACAGGATTTCTTTTCGCGGCCCTGTTAAGCCGCAGTAAAAAAAGTTAACCACGGCCACGAACAGTTTGAACTGTAAAAAAAAGACAGTCTAATTATTGTTGTTTGTGCCGGCTCTTCATTCCAATCGTACCTCTTTCGTTTTGCTTTGAAAATTTTTAAATGCCAGTAGGACATCGATTAGCATAAACTACATTTTACTCATAGAAATTTCTGATAGCGAAGTGTTAATGCTGTTGGCGAAAAAATCTTTTAAAATACATGAATAAGCAAACATAAGTCATCTACAACCGGGTGAGCATAGGTCAGGGAATATGTAACTTTCCCATTTTTTGTAAAAAAAAATTTTTTAATTTAAAAATCATATTTTTTGGTAGAAAACTTTTTGGTTGGAAATTCATTTTTATTTATAGAAAAATCGTCACTTGGGTTAAAAGTTCAAGAATTTAAATGACCTTTTTTTTATCTGAACATTTTTTTTTTTTTTGAAATTCGACTTTTTTGAAGAATTTAACTTCTGGGTTGAAAGATGAAGTATGTACTTTGTTAAAACTACATTGTTGTTAAAGATTTATCATTTTAGTTGAAAATTTGTTGAACGGCAGCCAGAAAAGACAGGTAGTTTGATAAAAATCTTGCAAAAGTCAGGAAATGTCTATAAGAAGCACTTTAAATAACTGTTCAGGATAATGCATTTGAATATTTGAGATTTTGATTTGGAATTATATTATTCCTTTTATAAAAGATTCTATGTTAAAAATGTTACAAGATTGAGATTCTGGTCATTGGTCAGGGAAAATTGAAAATTGATTAGGAAAAAGTTAGTTATATTTTTAGTTAAAATTTTTATTATTTGATGAAAAGTTCAACCATTTTTTAAAAAGTCATCTTTTTTTTGGTTGAAAATTCCTCTTTCTGGGTTTAGAATTAATCTATATTGGTATAAAATTATTTTTTTTGTTAAAAATGCATATTTTGGTGTTGCACGTTTAACTGAAATATTTTTCGGGTAAAAATTCACTTTTTTTTAATTTGTATTTTCTGATGAAAAATGTATCTTTTTTGGTAGAAATTTCATCTGTTTTCGATCAAAATGGAACTGTTTGGTTGAAAATTAATCTTCTTTGGTTGAGGATTCAGCTGTTTTGTTTAAATATTCGTCTTTTTTGGATGAATTCAACTCTTTTTCATTTGAAATAGAAATATTTTAAGGCTGAAATTTGTCATTTTGGTCTGAAAATTCAACTATTTGGTAAAAAATTAACTTTTTTTTTGAAAATTGATTGATTTTAGTAGATAATTCGTATTCTTTGGTGAAAACAACTAATCTTCTTGGTTAAGGATTTACCTGCTTTGTTTGAAAATTTGTTTTTGTTTTGTTTTAAATGTCAACTAGATATTACATTTTTTCTCGAAGATTCATTATTCTTACTAATTTGTATTTTGTGGTTATGATCCAACTATATTAATAAAAATTCAACTATTTGGTAAAAATTTAATTATTTAGTGGAGAGTTAACTTTTTTGTTGAAAACCCGTATTTTTAGACAGAATTTTTTTTTATCACTTTTTTAAATAAAAGTTTAACTATTGCACTTTAAGGTTCAACATCTTATTTGAAAAATTGTATTTTTTAGTAGAAAATAATCTTTTTGATTAAAATTTGCTCTTTTTTGGTTAAAATGGTACTGCTTTGTTCAAAGTTAATTTTTTTGTTGAAAATAAATACTTATGAATTAAAAATTTAACTAGGTTATTTTAAAGAAAAATTGTTATCCTAAATTATATACAATCAGTCTTTTTGGAGGAAAAATTCAATTTCTGGTTTGAAAGTTGATTAACTTTGTTAAAAATTTATTTTTTTGTAGTTGGAAATTCATCATTTTAATTTAAAACTCGTCTATTTGGTTAAAAATTAACCATTTTGTTTAAAATTTATCAATATACTAGAAAAATTAATATTTGCGGGTCCGAAATTCAACTGTTTTGTTTGAATATTCGTTTTTCTTATTTGAATTAACTTTTTTTTATTTAAAATAAAAATATTTTTGGGTGGAAGTTTGTCAATTTAAGTTGGAATTTCACCTATTTGGTAAAAAATAAACTTTTTTGTTGAAAATTCATATTATCGTGCCAAAAATTAGTTAATAAAAATAAATTAATTTAATTAATCAATAAAAATTCTACTATTTCAGTTGAAGATTCGATATTTCATTTGAAACATTATCTCCTTGGTTGAAAATTTAACTATTTTATTAAAAATTTGTTTTTTTTTGTTCAAAATTAATTTTCTAAACTGAAAATGTAATTTTACATTTTTGGTTGAAAATTGATTTCTTTTAGTTGAAAATTCGTATTTTTTAATAGAAAACTGATCTTTGTTCAAAGATTCAACTATTTCTTTTCAAAATTAGTATTTTTTCATTTCAAATGTCAACTAAATATTACATTTTTCATTGAGAATTCATCATTTTTTTGAAAATTTGTATTTTTGGTTTGAAATTCAACCATTTTTAAAGAAAATTCAACCATTTTGGAAAAATTTAACTTTTTTGTTGAATTATCATATTTTCAGATTAAATTTTTTTGTTTGAAAATTACTTTTTTTAATAAAAGCTTAACTATTGCACTTTAAGGTTCACCATTTTCGTTTGAAATTTGTCTCAATGGTTAAAAATTAAACTATTTTGTTAGAAATCCGTCGCTCTTTTTTGTTTAAAATTAATTTTTTCAAACTAAAAATGTAACTTTTTCATTTTTGGTTGAAAATAGATTTTTTAGTTGGAAATTTATATTTTTTGGTATGAAATGAACTTCTTTCTTAAAATTTAATCTTTTTTGGTAAAAAATGCAACTGTTTTGTTAAAAATTAAATTTTTTGTTGAAAATTAATACCAGTAGGTTAAAAATATAACTAGCTTATTTTACAGAAAAATCGTCATCTTAAATTGTTAAAAATTGTCAAAAATTCAACTGTTTTGTATGTTAGTCTTTCTGGTTGAAAATTTGCTTTCTTTGGTAAACGTTGATCTACTTTGTTAAAAATTCATTTTTTTGGATTTCAAATTCATAATTTTGGTTGAAAATTCATGCACTGATTAATTTTTTTTTACTGAAAAAACTTTTCTACCTATTTTGTTGAAAATCTATCTTTTTTGGTAGTAAATTTAACTATTTGTTCGAAAATTAATGTTTTTTTTTTTAAATTCCTCTTTTTTCGGGCAGAAAATAATTGTTCTTGGTTGAAATTAGGTCTTTGGCTCAGCATTTATCCTTGTAGGTTGTGAACTGTTTGCTTCAAAATTCAATTATTTTGTGGAAAATTTCTTGTTTTTTTTTTTATTTTTGGCTGAAATATCAACTTTTATATTTCTTTATGAGAATTCAACCATTTTGTTGAAAATTGCATTACTTCATTGAATTTTATTTTAGTGAAAATTAAAGTATTTCGTTTAAAAGTCATCGTTTTGGGTAGACAATTTCATTTATTTGTTGAAGATTGACCTTTTTGTGTAAAAGATTAGAAATTTATTTATTTGGTTAATGATTTATTTATTTTGTTGGAAATTAAAATATTTGGTTAAAAAGTAATATTTTTTGGTGAAAAATTAAAATGTATTGTTAAGAATTTGTCCTTTTGATTCAAAGTTCATGTTTTATGGTGAAAAAGTCATCTTTTGTATTTCAAATAAATAAATAAATTTTTTGATGAAATTTTTTATTTTCTTATGTCGTTTATAAAAGATTCTATGGCAAAAATATTTGAAGATTAAATCTCTAGTCTTTGAATATTGATCGTCAGGAAAAATAAAAAAATTATTCTGGGAAAAAGTTAGCCACTTTGGAAAATCGCATGTGTTTCATCATCAAATGGTGAAAACCGAAGACTATCAAAACTATTGAAACTTTCCTGCCGAGCTTTTAAAAAAATATTTGAATATATTTGATAAGTGAATATCTTCTTAATGAATAATTATTGATTCTATTTAAACTTTTTTGGTAGCCAGAATATTTTTTAGGGATGTTATTCCCATGTGAGATTTACATTATCGAGGAAAAAGTGTATAAGCGATCATGCGAAATATTTCTCCTATAAGCGCGAAGCGGCAAGGCGACGAGTCCAAGTCGATTAATTGACACTAATCGACTGATTACCTGCTAGTAGATATAGATATAGATAACCTTCTCGGTCCGCACTGCAGTCGATTCATTAGGGAAATTAATAAGCTTCCTCCTCAACATGGTACATTTGCTTCTTTCCCCTACCTTCAATTAACCTACCACCACGTGGGATTAACGAAAGCGTTCGAAATTAATCTTCGACATCTGCAGCTTTACCAATCACAATAATAGATTTTATTTAAAGCCAACCATTTAAATTACTTTTATGTCCGGAAAGATTACTGAAAAACCAAAATTCATTAGCATGTTCGACTTATTTTTATTTATTAATTTTTTTAACATAAAAAAGACAATAATTATGATAACAAATTAGTTTAATAAGTAACGCTTTGTCAATGGAAAAATAAATTGAATCTTATTTTGATCTGCACAAGGAATCCATCTAATTACTGATATTAAAAAGCTACTTATGTTTAGCTAATAAGTTTCTGAAATTTGAACTAAATTGTATAATTAGAAGACTCAATGCTTGCTTGTAAACTTAAAAAATTAAACTAACTTAAGTTAATAAATTTTAAAGGATAGACTTTTCTTAGCATTTAGTTTATCTTGAATTTGTAAAATCTCAAATCAAATTTTTTAAGTTCAGGCTAATTATTTTTTCCTTATTACTTGTGAGGCAGACCAGGCAACGTCGTCCGGTTAATGTTATTGTGTAAGACATTTCCATATGTAATTATTAATTTAATAAAACAATGACTTTATAATTTAGTTATTTACAACAAGCTGCATTTAGACGACGCAATGCTGCCCCTCATATTTTTTTTATCAAAAATAGTTTTTTGTAAAAATAGAAACATCTTAAGATCAGGGTGTCTGTGAGTCAGGGAAAACCTGAAAATCAGAAAAAACTAAGGGGATTTTATTCGTCAGAGAAAGTCATCGGAAATTCAGAAATTAAAAAAATGCATTTAGGGAATTCATGTTTTATTCCATTCATAAAAGATTATACGTTAAAAATAAAATAAAAGAATTTTTCGGGTTTCAATCGTGTGCAAAACTACGAATCTGGCCGACGTTTCGTGAACATTGCAGTTTAGTTCTTCAGGGCTAAACTGAAACTGAAGTTTCAGGGTATGTTGTTTTTATATGTTCTCTCTACGATGCCTGTGATTGGTCAGAGCGCCCCACTATGGAAGCTGTTTGAAACTGATTGGCTAATCAAGTTATTTTTTGTTCAACCCGGGAGAACGAGAAGTCAGATCGGATTGATATTACATATATTGTCCCTATTGATGTTATCAGGGTGTTTTAAGATTTCAATTGCTTCTCTATGTTTTCTTGGAAAAATATTGTATGTTTTTGCGA
>JAUELO010000089.1:1163752-1175175 GCA_032357855.1 Amphibolips quercusostensackenii | reverse complement strand
CTCTAAAATCACTTTAACTGTTTCAAAATCTTACGAAATTATTTAAAATCCTGGAAATACTTTACAAATTTTTTAAAACCATTTAAATTCTTTTGAAATAAATAACAAAAATTTGAAAATCCATAGAAATTTTATAACATTTCTAAAAATTTTCAAAATTTCCAAAATTTTTGATAATTTCCAAACTTTTTAAAAAAATTTTTGAACTTTTAGAAAAGTTCAAAATTTCCAAAAATTTGTAAGATTTACAAAATTTACAAGTTTTTTAATTTTTAAAATTTCTAACCAAACATTTTGATAAATTTTTAACTTTTTTAAAAATGTTTAACTTTCGAAAAAGTTCAAAATTTCTAAAAATTTTCAATATTTTCAAAAATTTCAAAAATTTTTAGACTTTTTAAATCTTTTCAAATATTTACAAGATTTACAAAAATATTTATAATCTCCAATCTTTTCAAAAAATTTCTAAAAATTTTAAAAATTCAAAAAATGTTCAGAATTTCTAAAAAAATTTCAAGATAACCGCAAATTTGTAATAAAATTTTCGAACTTTTAGGATTTCCAAAAAATTTCCAAATTTTTTAAATTTTCCTAAAATTTTCGCTTCCAATCCTTAGAACTTGATTTGATCCGGTTTGCAAAATTCTTAAGAAACCCCTTAAAATCGAGCTTAAAATCTTCAGAAATCCCACAAAATTCTTTTAAAACCCTTAAAATTTGTTAATCTCTGTTAAAATAGCTTAAAATCTACACAATCTTATAAAATCCTGTAAAATTTTTAAAAAGGCCTTAAAATTCATGAAAGTCTTTAAAAATCTCTTGAAATCCTTTAGGATTCCTTTAAATCCGCGGAAGGGTTTGGAAATCTTTGAACTCCTCTAAAATCCCTTGAAATGTTTAGAAATTTTTCGAAATTTCTTGAAATCGTGAAAATGTTTTTACATTTTTTGAAAGTGATTAAAATCCCTTAAAATTAATTGAAATATTTTGAAGTCCGTTAAAGTGCAATGAAATCTTTTAAATCAGTGCAAAAATTTAAGATCTCGTGCAATTTTTATGAAATCTAAAAAAATGCTAAAAATTCGTACAAAATTCTTTAGAATCCCTTTAAAATTCTTGAAATTCGTTAAAACCCTGTGATATATTTGAAATCTTTAAACTTCTATAAAATTTTTAAAAATTATTCGAAATCTGAGAAATCCTCTGAATTCTCTTGAAATAATTCGAAACCCTACATTAAGTAAAAAAAAATAAATCATTCGTTTTTTAGAAGTAATAGGGAATTATATTTTTTTGGGTTAATTGCATTCTAAAAATAAACTCCTTTATCTCATCTTAGAAAAAAAATTTTCCAAGTCAACGGTAAAATGTGATACAGAATCACTTAATGAGATCGATTTGAAGGTTTTTTTTTCATCAGGGTTGATTTCACGCGGATTTTCAGAGTGTGAGCTCCAGACATTTTTTCTTTTTTGGTAATGAGCTCACCTTCTGGTCTGGTGAATACGTTCACATGCGTTCGACTGTGAACGAGTGAGTCTCGGAGCGATCAGGCTTTTTAGCCAATTACAGTCCAATTAGGTCTTTGTGGAGACCACCCTCGCGAAATTTTCTTCACGCATACTACGGCTAGAGCACGTCTCACCTTTTCAAACTTCCCTTCTGGGATCCGCCTCATTTTCCCCTATCTATTCCTTCCTTTACATCTACCATAGAGTCAGAGACTATCTTTTCAGTCCACTTCCCCTCTTTCAATTTGTCTTTCCCTCCTCTCGTTCACGGTTGAAGGAAACCTCTGTGCAGGTGTTTTTCTACGGTCTTGCGCTAAAATTACCTCCGTTACTTTTAATTGTATTTTTCCTCCTCTTCGACAATCATTTTTTCCATTTTTTGTTGGATAGTCTTTCATACTCTCTGCAGTGTTCATCTTCCCCTATTTCATCTCTTTGTTCCCTTTTTCGCCTTCATAGTAGATATCTTGTAAAGAGAATAGTGCGCTTTGAAATGCACTTTAAATTGTACTGAAAGGGCTACTCTGCTTCTTAAAAACGACATCAAAGAAGTTATTGAGTACCTGAAAAAGGATCAATATTCGCTAGGGTGACCCCAAAAAATATTTTTTAGGGTTTCGTAGGCCCGGGCAGAGAAAATGTTTTGTGGGTAACAATCGAAAATAAGAGAAAATGAAGGTAGGAGAATTTTGAAAAATTAAGTTAGAAGAAATGAGGAGAAATGTGGATAGGGGAAGTATAGAAAATGAGGGGAAATGAGGGAATGGAAGTGGGAGAAGTAAGGAGAGGGTAATTGACGAGAGGGAAAGCAGAAGTAAGTGAGGAAATGGAATGTAATGAAACAATAGTGAACGAGGAGTGGCGAAGTGGGTCGAAATAAAGGAAGGGGAAGTAGTAAAAATGAGTTAAGTGGATGTAGACATAACAAGGGAAGTCAGGGTAGGGAAGTGAAGGAAGCGAGGGGAAATGAGCTGTAGGAATGTAGGGAAAATTAGGGGAAAGAAAAATAAAGAAATTTCAAAAAATGAGGGAAACGGAAATCGAGGAAGTGATAAAAAATTATGGAGGAGAAATAAAGTGAGGAGAAGTAGTGGAAATGATTGGAAGTGTGGGAGGATAATGAGGAAAGTTGAGGGAGGGCTGGTAGAATAGTGCCGATGAGTATGGAAGGGAAAGTGTTACTTGGGAAAGGGAAGTAGGGAAAAAGGAATGTAAGAAATGTAGTAAGTAAGAATAAGTAAGTAAGAATGTAAGTAAGAAATGAATGAAGCAAAAAAGGAAGAAGTTCGAGAAGGAAGTGAAACAGAAGGGTAAAGTGAGGGGAGGGGAAGTATGGAAGGAGAGGGGAAGTAGGGGGCGCAGTGGAGGGAAAGTATGTAAAATTAATGCAATTTTTCTGGATTTTTCCCAGTTTATTTAAATTGTTTTAAATTTAACTTGAATTGTTTCGAGGTCTCATAAATCGAATTATTGTTCATTATTTTAAATGCAAAAGGACGTTAGTGATATAAAAAATGAAAATTTGTCAGGAAAAAGTCAGGGAATTTTTAAAATTAAGTTTTTTGACCACCCTGAATTATTTTATTACTTTTCTAAAATTAATACATTATTTTATCTTTTCTTTTAGGTGAGTCCAGTTTGCACATTCTTCCAATGTGAATATTTTGTAAGTATCCTAAGTCTTAATTGAAGAAGTAATTTAGTGCAGATAACTTTCGTGTCTGCATCGTATTTACCACCAAACATAATGTAAAGTAAAATTAAACTATAAAAAATGAATTTATTCACTCTTCAATAAAATATATCAATAAATCATAAGTCAAATCTTTAAGTCAAAAATACGAATTTTTCAGAAGACGGTAAAATTTGCAACCAAGAACTTTTGTTTGAAAAAGACAAATGTTTAACAGAACGATTAAATTTTCAATAAGATGAATAAATTTTTACAAAATAGTCTATATTTAGATTGAATAATTAAATTTTTTAAAAAATAGTTGGATTATCAACAAGAAATGTAATAGTTCATATTTTATCAACAAAAATTTTATTTTATTGTCAATCAGAAACGTTGAAATTCTACATAAAAAAAAATCAATTTTTTGCAAGGTAGTTTAATCCTTAACGAATACAAATTTATTTTGTAGCCAAAAAAGATCAAACTTCTAGCAGAAAAATGATTTTTCAAACCAAAAACGCGATTTTTTACCAAAAGGGATGAATTCTCAAACAGAGAAGATTTTTCAATTAATAAAGAAAATTTTTTAAAGTAAATTGTTGAATTTTTAACCAAAAAAGACAAATTTTTAACAAAATAATTGTCTTTTGGAGCCGAAAACATTAATTTTTTTACAAAACAGTTTAATATTCAACAAAAAAGTTAATTTTACAACGAAGCAGTTAATTTTTAAAATAAAAATGATAAATTTTTAAACAAAAATGGGGTAATGAAATTTTCAGTCAAAAAAATTAATTTTTAACCACAAAAGGACAAATTTTTAATAAAATAGTTATATTTTTAATAAAATAGTTATGTTTTAATAAAATAGTTATATTTGTAATAAAATATTTATATTTTTGATAAAATAAAGACACGATTTTCAACCAATGAACTAATTTATCACAAAGTATTTCAACTTTTAACGAAGCAGTTAAATTTCCAATGAAGAAGATTTTCTTTATCTTCTTTATCTTCTTTATCTTCTATATTAATACTAGATAGTTGCGTTTTTTTCTGAAATTGTTTACTTTTTGTCACTTTTCAATTAGACTAAAGTTATAATTAATTAATGTTAACAAAAACAATCGTTCAAGCAATTTATTATTATTTACAATAATATTCTCTTTGCCTGATGTTAGAAAGTTGCGGTTTTTCTAAAATTTTCAACGATCTGTGTATTGTTCACTTGAAGTAACTTAATAATTAATTGAATTTAGCAAAAAATAATTGTTTGAACAAATAATTATTATTAATAACTATCTTTATCTATATTAATTCCAGATAATTGCAGTTTCTTCTGAAATTTTTAACTTTTTCTCGACTTTTCATTTAGTGAAATGATAATTAATGCAAACTAACAAAAATAGTTGTTTTAGCAACTTATTATTGCTTATAACTCTCTCCTCTTGAATAAGTGCTAGAAAGTTACCGTTTTTTCAAATGTTTAACTTTGCTTTGCCTTTTTAGTTAGTAACAAATAATAAATAAAAATTAAAGAAAATCATTTTTTTAAGAATCTCTTCCTTTTTAATGAATATACTTCTCTGAATTGAAACAGATACATAATATATTTTTTACTTTTTTTATATAGAGCACATGAAATATAAATATTTTTAGAAATAGTTACTAAGAGCTTTTTTGCTAAAATTAATATTAATATTAATTATTCAAAAAAAACCGCATCTATTTTGCTCTTATCTATGAGAATATAGTTATAAACAATAATAAATTATTTAAACAACTATGTTTGTTAACTTTTATTACTTATTATTTTACTAAGTAACAAGTGGATGAAAAGATAAAAATATCAGAAGAACCCGCAACTGTCTAGCAATAATAAAAAAGAAGATAGTTGAAAGCAATAATAATTTGTTTAAAAAAAATATTGTTGCTAAATTAAATCAAATTTTATCTCACTTTAAGTAAAAAGTGGACAAATATTTGACAATTTCAACAACAAAAAAACCGAAACTTTTTAGCATAATTCGAATTGAATATTATAAACAATTCTAATACATTGTTTAGACAATTAATTTTGTTGATTTTAATTAATTATTCACTTAACTAATTGAAAATTAGACAAAAATTGGAAAATTTGTGAAAAAACGCAATTTTCTAGCATTGTTCTAAGAGGATATTATTAAAAATAATAACTAATTGTTTGAACAATTATGGTTGCTAGAATTAATTATCACCTCACTTTTATTAAAAATTAGAGAAAAAAAGTTAAAAATTAAAAAAAAACGCGACTTTCTATCTATCTTCTAAGAGAAAATTGCTATAAACAATAACAAATTCTTTAAACAATTAATTTAAACATCTAATTATTAGTATTAACTAGTATTTAATGTATGGGAAACAATTTGCATTAAAAATAGGTTCTATCGAAAAGTAATTAATAACAAATTTGTAGCTCTTTTTTTGGAAAACAACATTTGCCTTATTATTTTTTTCCATAACACGTGTTTTTTGTCCAAAAATGTAATTTTTTATGTTTTTTACGGATAAAACAAAAACAACATGTCTTATCAAAAAATGATTTATAAAAAATTTGTGGCCCACATTTGAGTAAATAACTTTTTTTCTTTACTTTTTTCGTAACTTGTGTCGTTTATCCAAAAAAATGTTGTTTTTTTTAATGGTGTTTTTTACGAATAAAACAAAAACTACACGTCCTGTCAAAAAGTAATTTTTAGTAAATTTTTATATTCTTTCTGGATACACAATTTTTGTCTATTTATCTTTTTCCTTATCTTGCCTAGTTTAACCGCAAAATGGAATTTTTAATTTTCCATTTTTTGTGCGAACAAAATTTAAATTTTCGATTTTTCAAGAAAATTTTAAAAGTTTGTCATGACAGTCTTGTAGGGTTTTTATAAACAAACGTTTTTATTTTGTTGACTTTTTTTCATATCGTGCGTTGTTTAGCTTAAAATTTTCATTTTCGTTTGTTTTTTTGTATAACTATTTCCTTCTATAGTAGTTGAGAGTTTTTCTGAAATATTTACCTTTTTGTCTACTTTTCACTTAGTAAAGTAGTAATTAATGCAAGCTAACCAAAATAATTTTTTAACCATTTTTAATAGCTTATAACTATCTACTCGTAGAATAACATTTCAGTGCTCAGTAACTACTTTAAGGAAAACTTATTATTATATGACCCATATAGAAAATTTGAAGAATATTTCAAATATTCAAAGCGAAGTTAAAATATTTATAAAAAACTGCAGCCTCATAGAAATGATTTAAGAGAAGATTGTTATAAACAATAACAATTTTTTAAACAATTATGTATGTTAATTTGAATTAATTAGTAGTTTACAAAGTGAAAAATTCACAGGAAGTGAAAAATTTCAGAAAAAAACGCAACCCTCTATCATTACTACAGGAGAAGATAGTTATAAACAAGAATAATTTGTTTGAACAATTATTTTTCTTGAATGTTATTATTATAAATAAAAATGAAAATAAATAATTTAAATCATTTTGTTTGTTAGCTTAAATTAATTATTAGCTCATTCTAATTGGGGAGTGGACAAAAAGTGAAAATTTTTCGGAAAAGCTGCAACTTTCTAGCATTATTCCAAGAGAGTATTATTATAAGCAATAAATTTTTTTAATAATGATTTCAGTTAAATTTAATTAATTATTGCCTCGTTGTAACTGAAAAGTTGAAAATCAGTTGAAAAATTCTGAAAAACCGCGACATTCTAACTATGTTCTAAGAGAGAATTGCTAAAAACAATTTTTTTTTTTTTTTATTTATATCAACATCTTATTATCAGTATTGAATAGTATTATATGTATTAGAAACTATTTGTACTAAAAAAAACAGCAAAAAAATTATAATTAGCGCGAAAAAAGGGCTACAAATTTATTATGAATAATTTTTTGATAGGGCGCGTAGTTTTTGTTTTAATCGCAAAAAATACCGTAAAAATACAAAAATTGAATTTTTTGAAAAATGACACAAGGTACGAAAAAAAATTAAAAGGCAAAAGTTGTTCACCCAAAACGGATCTACAAGTTTGTTATTAATAACTTTTAGATAGGACGTGTAAGTTTCATTTTTATTATAAAAACTCGCAAAACAAAGAAATATTAAATTTTTGAAAAACGACACACGGTACGAAAAAAATTAATCAACGAAATTATTTAACCAAAAAAGTTCAAAAAATTTGTTACTAATCATTTTCTTATAGGACTCGCAATACAAATTTTAAGTCAAATAACCCACAATATGTCAAAGAATTAGTCAAAAGGAGAAAAACGTTGCTTTTGAAAGCCCTACAAGACTATCATAATTAATTTTTGAATTTTGTTAAAAAATCGGAAATTAAAATTTTTGATCACACAAAAAAAAATCAAAAATGAAAAATTCCACTTTGCGGTCAAACTATGCACGATCCAAAAATAATAATTCAACGAAAATTATACAACCAAAAAAAGATCTACAAATTTGTTATATTTCCCTTTTTGATAGGACGCGTAGTTTTTGCTTAATTTGTTAGAGAAATAACATTAAAAATAAAAAAAATTAAATTTCTAGACAAACGACACAAGCTACGAAACAAAAATTTTTTGCCCAAAGAAAGCTACAAATTTGCTATCAATCATCCGATATAATACCAATCCGATTTGGCTTCCCGTTCTCCCGTGTTTTTTGAAAAAGACTTGATTGGCCAATCAGGTTCAACCAGACTCCATAGTGGGGCGCTCTGTCCAATCACAGACATCGTAGAGAGCCCTGAAGAAGTGAACTGCAACGTTCACGAAACGTCGGCAAGATTCGTAGTTTTCCACACGATTGAAACCCGAAATAACTCTTTTATCAAAAAAATTACTATTCAATCAAAGAGACGATTTTTTAACTAAAATAAGGGAATAATCAACTAAAATAGTTACATTTTCCGTAAAAAAAAAGATTAACTTTAAGCGAAAAAAATTTTCATCAAAATTGTTCATGTTTCAAATGGAATAGTTAAATTTTCAGTAAAAACATTTATTTTCAACCAAATAAGGAACGAATCTTCAACAATGTAGCTTATTTTTCAAGTAAAGAGATGAATTCTCGATTCAAATGATAAATCTTTAACCAAAAACATTAATTTATAGCAAAAGAGTTTAACTTTCAACCAAGTAATTAAATTTTTATTACAAAAAAGATGAGTTCCGAATGAAAAATGTAGTAGCTGGTATTTCAACCAAAAAATATTTTAATTTTTAATCAAAAACAGTTGAGTTCAACAAAAAAAAACTTTTCAATACGAGTTGAATTTTCAACTAAGAAATTCAAGAGAGAGAAAAAATTCCGAGCTGTTGAATTTTCAAGCAAAAAGATGAATTTGTAACCTAGAAGATTAATTTTGTACCAAAAAGATCGAATTTTTAACAAAATACATGAATTTTCACCCACGTGCTTCAATTTTTAACTTAAAACGATCAATTACCAATCAAAAATAGAATAGTTAAATTTTCAGTTAACAACATTAATTTCAAACTAAAAAAAAAGAATTGAACAAAAAACAGATTAATACAGTAATATAAAACTACGTTTATAAATAGATAATTCAATCTGATATTACAATAAAAAAAGCAATCGCTCGAAAAAATTTCCCGACAATTCCAGGTTTTCCAAATAACTTTCCCATTATTTAACTTTTGAATTTAATACATTTTTATGATAAAAATATTTTTTTAAATAATTATATTTATTTTAATTATATTTATTTTAATTATTGGCCTTTATTATAAATAAACCCTGGTATTTTTATTAAAACAAAGAATTAACCAAACTCCCTTCAGAAAATAAATTCACTCATTTGCGGGTTTTTTTCTCGGTCTCAAAAATTTACCGGAACTGAAAAAAGACCAATGCAATAATAAATTAAAAAAAAAGAATAAATTGAAGAGTATCTCACTTTTGAAGATGGGGTGTAAGACGACTGTGACGTAATTTTATCTGGTAGCCGGAGATATTCATCGCTCGTGTAATCGGTACTATCTGGTGATCCCGTAAAACTGGAATCTGTAGGCGTGCCCGATTTTGTTTGATTCACAGAATGCTGTTGCGACTCGTTTTGTTTTCTAGAATCGTTTGTACCATCGTACTTTCTCGTCTAAAGAACAAAAAAATTAGCAAAGAACTTTTTAAAAAAAAATCTTATAATAAAAAAAGTGCATACTCTGTGAATCTCGTCGCTTATTCTCTCCAGATTCCTCAGAGCGTCTGCGTAAGTCATCTTGGCTTCTCCCACGGATCTTTCCAAAACGCTCACTCGCGTTTTTTGCCCCTCTAACATTTGGTGAAATTGCGCTTTCGTTTCGTAGTACCGCCTGTGTTCAGAAATAGTGTCAAAATCCGTCTGGAAGTTTTGCGCATCTTTCAAGTCTTGCTTATTCAATTTAAAGGTTCTGCGCATCTTTGACATCCATAATGGATGCACAGATACTAATAGAGTTCCTAAAATGAATGCGCAAGAAACGCAGTGGGGCAAATAAAATTTTTATAGATAAATTAGTCTAGAGATTAAAATTTTGATCCGATTTGAGCGTTTTCTTTTTTAAATGAAAGTTAACTAAGTTTCAAAGAGATTAATGCGTGCCAAGTTATTTAATTACATTTAATTTAATTAACAACGGAGTTGAGATTTATATTTTTTTAAATAAACCCTCCCATTTTTTTGGAACTTCTCATATTTATGTAAAACTTCATAACATCAGTAAATACAATCCTGACAAACATCCAGCAGGTTTCAACATTTAAAACAATGTTAATTTTTTTGTTAACAAATTAATGAGTGAAGGTGCTACCTCAACATTAAAAATATTTGGAGACTTTATTTTTCACATTTTTGTTAGGATTATGCGTAAAAACTATTATCATGTTCGAAAAATCTAAAGCAATTTTTAATGTTATAAACAAATTTAATGAATAAGTATATATTTCAGTAAATTGTCGCTTGAAAACTTCATTCGTTTGTCAGAATTGATTAAAAATTTGTCGACGACAAATAAAATATATGAATTTTTAATATCTGATAACAATTGTTAATTGTTTCAATAAATTTGATATGCAAATACAGACTTTCGTCAATTTTCAATCAGCAAATTTGGTACTTTTAATAAAAAAATCATTGTATTTAAAAGAAGATAAAAATTTGTTCAACAAGTTTAGGTTGTGTTTGCCTTTTTCATCGGATATCGGTACATATTTAAAAGTAAATTTACAATTTTGGAACAATTTTAAATTATAATAACATTTTTAACCAAAAATTGATCATTTTAACCAAAATAATTTTCTACTTCAAAAATAAAAGTTATAATTTTGAATAACTTTATATTATGTCAGTGTTTTTCATCTGAAATTGATATTTTTGACGAAAAACTCAACGTTTTGATCGTCTATACATGGTACAAAAATATTGTACATAAATTTTGATGTTAAGATATCAATTTTAAACATTAAAAAAAAAACTTGTTCTTGCTTGTCTTTTTGGTTTGTAAATTCATACTTTTTGATTGAATTCAACGGTTTTTTATTTCAATTAAAAATATTATTTGGTTGAAATATCGACTATGACATTTTTCGTTGAAAATTCATGTTTTTGGTTGAAAAATTAAAAAATACTCAGCTGAAAGTTGAGTTAGGATTCATTCCTTTTTGGTTAATGATTTATCTCTTTGGTCAAAATTTCAACTACATATTTTGTTAGAAATTAATTTTTCAACTGAAAATTTAACTATTCCATTTTTTGTTGAAAATTATCTTTTTTAGTTGAAAATTCCACTATTTGGTTGAAAATTCATGTGTTTTGTTGAAAACTCGTCTTTTTTATATATAATATTAATTTTTTTTGGTTGAAAATTCATCTTTTTTGTTGAGAATTACACTATTTGGTTAAAAATTCATTTTTTGTTGAAGACTCATAATTTTATTTGAAAATTCATCCGCGTAGTAGAAAATTCGTATTTTTTAGCTGAAAATTTAACTATTCTATTTTTGGTTGAAAATTGATCTTTATTAGTTAAAAATTCATATATTTCCAAATACATGAAAATACGTTTAAAAGTCGTCTGTTTTGGTAGAATTCAAGTGTTTTTGATTTAAAATGAAAATCTATTTTGGTTGAAGTATGAACTATTACATTTTTTGTTGAGTATTCACATTTTTGGTTGAAAATTGAACTAATCTG
>JAUELO010000089.1:1142537-1154512 GCA_032357855.1 Amphibolips quercusostensackenii | reverse complement strand
TCAAAAAATTATCTATTTTGTTTGAAATTCATCTTTTTTGGTAAAAATTAATCTGCTTGGTTAAAAATTCATCTTTTTGGTTCAGGATTCAACTATTCCCGTTGAAGATTTATCATTTCAGTTGAAAATTCATCACTTCGTTTGAAAATGTAACTATTTCTAAAAATTATTTTCTTTCTGTAAAAATCATTATTATTTTGTTAACTGAAAATGTAACTATTTGAATTGAATATTCCACCACTTTAGTTAAAAATCCATCTCGTTGGTTGAACATTAATTTTCTTTAACTGAACATGTAACTGTTCCTATTGAATATTCCATAATTTTGGTTTAAAAGTAATGTCTTTGATTGAATATTAATTTTTTTCAAATAAAAACTTAACTATTTAATCTTTGGTTGACAATTTATATTCTTTAATTGAAAATTCATGTATTTTATTGAAGAGTATTTTTTTTTTAGTATAAATGAATCTTCTTGGTTGAAATGTTATCATTTTCGTTAAGAATTTAACTATTCCCGTCGAAGATTCATAAATTTTGTTAAAAATCCATCACTTCATTCAAAAATGTAACTATTTTTCAAAAATTAGTTTTTTTCGTTGAAAATTATTATTATTTCTTAACTGAAAGGGTAACTATTCCAATTGAAAATTTCATCATTTTAGTTGAAAATTCATCTAGTTGGTTAAATACTAATTTTCTAACTGAAAACTTGTCTATTTAATTTTTCGTTGATTATTTATCTTTTTTAGTTGAAAATTCATGTATTTCGTTAAAAATTCGTCTTTGTTTGGTGGAAACCAGTCTTTTTAGTTGAAAATTCATCTTTTTGTTTTAAAATCCAACTATTTCAGTTGAAGATTCATTACTTTAGTTGAAAATTAATTTCTTTAGTTGAATATTTTTTTTTATTTAAAATTTAACTATTAAATTTTTGGTTCAAAATAAATGTTTTTCTTTTTAATTTAGTCTTTTTGAATTGAACATAAATCTTTTATGGTAGAAAAGTCATCATTCTTGGTTGGAAATCCATCATCTTGATTGAAAATTTATCTTTTGGTTTAAACTTCAAATATTCCAGTTGAAGGTTTATCGTTTTAGTTGGAAATTCTTCACTTCGATTAAAAATGTAGCTTTTGTTGTTTTTGAAAGTTATTATTTTTTTCAACTTAGAATGTAACTATTCTAATTGAATATTCCATAATTTTAGTTGAAAATTCATCTCTTTGGTTGAAAATTAAGTTTTTTAAATGAAAATTTAATTTTTTAATTTTTGGTTGACAATTTATCTTTTCAAATTGAAAATTTACGTATTTTATAGAAAAGTCTGTTTTTTAGTTTAAATGAATCTTCTTGGTTGAAAAATGATCTTTTTAGTTGAGAATTCAACTATTCCCGTTGAATATTCTATCACTTTAGTTAATAATTCTTCTCTTTGGTAGAACACTAATTTTTTGGACTAAAAGTTTAACTGTTTGATTTGTGATTAAAAACTAATCTTTTTGATTGAAAATTGTCTAATTCTAGTTAAGCAATCATGATCTTAAGTTTATGTATTATATTTTTAACTGAAAATGTAACTATTAAAATTTTATTTTCCATAATTTTAGTTGGAAATGTACCTCTGTGGTTGAACATTAATTTTTTAAACTGAAAATTTAAATATTCAATTTTTGGTTAAAAATTAAACCATTCAATTTTTGGTTAACAATTTATCTTCTTTAGACTAAAAATCTTATTTTTGGTAAAAATTAATCTTCTTGGTTGGAAATTCATCTTTGTGGTTCAGAATTCAACTACTCCCGCTAAAGATTTATCAGCTTAGTTGAAAATTTCTCGCTTCGTTTGAAAATATTACAACTATTTTTTGTCGAAAATTAGTTTTTTTTTGGTTGAAAATGATTATTTTCAACAAAATTTAAAAAATTTAAAAGAATTTAAATTATTTTCAAAAAAGACGTAATATTCAAATGAAAAAGTATTACATTTGAATATTACACCTTTTTTTTAAAATTGATTTCGTTGGTTAAACATTAATTTTTTTAACTGAGAATTTAACTATTTACTTTTTGGTTGACAGGCTATCTTTTTCAGTTAAAAATTCATGTACTTCATTAAAAATTCGTCTTTTTTGTTAGAAATTAGTCTTCTTGGTTGAAAATTCATCTTGTTTGTTTAAAATTCAACTATTTTAATTGAAGATTCATAGTTTTACTTGAAAATTCAATTATTTTGTTGAAAATTTATCTCTTTAGCTACACATTATTTTTTTTTTAAATTTAACTTTTTAATTTTTGATTGAAAATTCGTGTATATTGTTAAAATCTTGTCTTGGTTTGAAATTCAAATATTTCAGTTGAAGATTCATCGTTTTAGTAGGAAATTCATCACTTCGATTGAAAATATAACTCTTGTTCTTGTTGAAAGTTATTATTTTTTTAAACTTAAAATGTAACGAGTTCTATTGAATATTCCATAATTTTATTGTAAAATTTATCTTGTTGGTTAAACATTATTCTTTTAAACTGAAAATTTAACTGTTTCTTTTTGGTTTACGATTGATCTTTTTTAGTCGAAAATTTCTATACTTTGTAGAAAATTCTTCTTTTTCTGGTAGAAATTAATCTTCTTGATTGAAAATTCATCTTTTTGGTTCAGAATTTAACTATTCCCGTTGAAAATTCATCATGTTAGTTTAAAATTCATCCCTTTGTTTGAAAGTGTAACTACTGCTTCAAAAGAAGTTTTTTTGTTGTTGTTAAAAATTATTTTTTTAAACTAAAAGTATTAAAATTCCATTTGAATGTTCCATCTTTTTTTTGAAAATTCACGTACTTCGTTGAAAATTTGTCTTTTCTAGTTTAAAATTTAACTATTCCAGTGAAAGATTCATAATTTGATTCAAAAATTCAGCTATTTCGTTGAAAATTCATTTCTTTAGTTGAACATTATTTTTGAACAGAAAATTTTAATATTTAATTTTTGTTAAAAAATTGATGTATTTTGTTCACAATTCTTTTTTTTGGATCAAAAATTCATCTCTTACGTCAGAAAAGTCATCTTTCTTGGTTAAGAATTCACCACTCTTGGCTAAAAATGAGCTTTTTTGTCGAATTCCAACTTTTCGACACTTTGTGACACTAGAGAAGACCCCCCCCCCCGGCCCCCTTTAGAGTGTCAAATAATGTACAGACGCATCAAAAAGATACTTAAAAATTTGTTTATGAAATAATTATCTTTTATATTAAATGAAGTTATATATAAAGTTTCGCGAATAATCTTTTGAAACATTTCCTACATAGAAAGTGATGTAAAGACTGCGCAATTTCTGGAAAGTCATCGAGAAGATATTTTGGGTCGTGTGAAAATGTGTTTTGCAGAATGCATTTCAGACTCATGTCTCATAGAGGTATCAAGGAGAATGCACCGTTGAGCGCGATATGCTTGGATTACAGTCTGGAAAGCATTTTTCTGTCGACCCTTGCTAGCCAAGGGGGTGTCACCCTCACCTCACTTTTTCCCTATTTCTGTGACGTCGATTGGGCCTGAGAAAAACGCTTGAAAAAATTTAGTTGGGGTGGAAACGCAAGGCGTTTCAAATAAGCGATTGTTATACACGATTACGATATCGATCAAGGGGCCATCCAAAAACCACGTCACACTGACAGGGTGGAGGCAGGTTGTCTTACGATGTGTGAAGTAAGGGGGAAGGGGGTTAACGCAGAATGTGACATCATATATGGAAAATCGAAATGTGAATAACCAGGGTGGTGATTCAGCGGACGATTCCAAATTTCCGGTAATTTCCCGAATTTCCCGTTCAAGTTTTTCAATTTTCCCGGTCAAATAAAAGTAAAATTTTCATATTTTCTGCAAAACTCAAACATTGATTTCGAATTATCACATTCATTTTAAACATTCTTTAACCCAACAAAGCGAGAAATTTCAAAGTAACTGAATTTTAAAACAAATACTTACATTTTTCACTAAAAAATATAAATTTTCAAAATAAATGGAAGAGTTAATCTTTTAGTTTGAAAAATTAGTTAGAATAGTTCAATATTAAGCCAAAAAGATAAATTTTTAAGTAAAATGATAAATATTTGACTGAAATACTTGAATTTTCAACCACATGGATGAATTTTCAAACAAAAAGAATAATTTTTCCTGAAAAATACAATTTTTCAACAAAAAAAACATGAATTTTTGAAACAAATAGTTGAAATTTCAATTAAAGAAGACCAATTTTCAAGCAAATAGTTGGATTTTTAACTAAAAAAAAATCAATTTTCTACAGAAGATGAAATAGTTACCTTTTAAGTTGATAGAATTAATTTTTAACCTTTTTAATTAATTAAAATCAGAATTAATTAAAATTAATTTTTAACCTTATTCCAATCGAAATAATGAATCTTCAACTGGAATAGTTGAACTTTAAACCAAAAACATGATTTTTAAAAACAAACAAAAAATCTTCAACTGAACTAGTTGAATTTTCGAAATAACAAAAAATAAATTTTTACTGAAAAAGTAAATTGTCAACCAAAACTTAAACAATTAAATTTAAAGTTAAAAAATTAATGTTCAACCAAACAGATGATTTTTCAACCAAGACTGTGAAATATTGAACTAAGATGATGAATATTTAAATTAAATAATTAAACTTGAGACCAAAAAGAT
Organism: Amphibolips quercusostensackenii; assembly: GCA_032357855.1. Taxonomy (NCBI): domain Eukaryota; kingdom Metazoa; phylum Arthropoda; class Insecta; order Hymenoptera; family Cynipidae; genus Amphibolips; species Amphibolips quercusostensackenii. Next base: position 1,149,832 of record JAUELO010000089.1, on the reverse strand, counting down.
GAATTTTTAACCAAGAAGATTAATTTCTACTAAAGAAGACGAATTTTGAAGTGAAAAAGTTCATTTTTAAACCAAAAATTGAAGAATTGTATTCTGAGTCAAGAAATGAGTGTTTAACAAAATGAATGAGTCTTTAATTACTATTATGGAATATTTAACTGGTATAATAGTTACATTCTCAGGTCAAAAAAAAAATTTTAACTAAGAAGGAAACAAATTTTTAACAATCCTAAAAACAAAAACAAATTTAACAAAAGAGTTCAACTTTTAACCAAGCACTTTTATTTCTAACCTAAAAGATGTATTTTCAACTAAAATAATAAATATTAAACTGGAATACTTAAATTTTTAACCGATGAAAATAATTTTTAGACAAGAAGTTTAACTTTTAAAGAAAAAGATAAATTTCAATATTTGACTAGAATAGTGTAATTTCAAACCAGAAAGATCAATTTCCAACAAAGATGATGAATATTTAAATGAAATAATTTAATTTCTAACGAAAAAGAAGAATTTTTGGACAAAAAGATAAACTTTTAAAGAAGAAGATAATTTTCTACAAAAAAATCGACTTTTTAACCAAATACGTGTATTTTCGAAAATATAGTTGGACTTTCTATAAAAAAGACAAATTTTCATTCAAATTGTTAAATTTTGAACTTAGCAAAATGAATTTTCAACTAAAAATAGAACAGTTGAATATTCAGCAGAAGGAATGAATTTTCAACCAAACTAATGAATTTTCAACTAAAATTATGAACCTTCAACCGTGATAGTTAAAATTTTTATGAAAAAAAGGAATTTTTAACCATAAAGATTAATTTTTTTATAAAAAAAAAGATTTTTTCACAAAGTATATAAATTTTTGAACAAATACTTGAATTTTTTAGTAAAAAATGTTAATTTGCAGCGAAACATGCTAAAGAGGCATGAAAAAGATTTACAGTTAAAAAACAGATTTCCAAACTACCTTACTTTTCGGTTCGTTAGAGACAAAAATAACAATTGAAAAAGAGGAAGAAAATAAATTGACAACCAAAAATAAAATAGTTTAATTTTCTCTTCTGGAATTTTGAAATTTCAAATTTAATTCAAATTAAATTCAAATAAATGTTTTAATTTTAAATATAATTTTCTACTGGAATAATTAAAAATTTTGGATAAAAAAAATTAATTTTTAATAAATGAGTTTAACACACTTATATGCCCTACGACTGTAGATAAAGTACAAATAACTTTCTTAATTTTACAAAAATTATTTAAATAATAAAAACTTGAATTTTTCTGCGACCAGAAGTAACTTCCCGGTTTTCCAATTAAATTCCCGGTCTTCTCCGGTTTCCCGGTCAAGTCACTACCCTGATAACAAAATTTTGAAATGCTTGAAAAAATGAAAATAAGTGATTTTTATTTTACAAGTAACTATTTGGTTGAAGATTTAATTATTTTTTTAAAAATCAACTGTTCAATTAAAAATTCTTTTTTTTTTCATTGGATTGTTTGACAATTTAATTATCTTGTTGCAAATTTGTTTTATTTTTTGTTGAAAATTAGTTTTTTAACTGTAAATTTTTCTATTTCAATTTTGCTTGAAAATGTATATTTTTTAGTCAAAAGTTCAAATATTTGATTAAAGATTTATCGTTCTTGGTTGGAAATAAACTGTTTTGTTAAAAAATTAACTATCATAAAGAATTCGTCTTCTTAACTTAAAAATTCATTTATTATGTTGAAAATTTTATTATTTTGTTGAAAATTGATCTATTATGTTAAAAATTTAATTGTTTTGTGAACAATTTAACTATTTTGTGAAAAAATCATCTTCTTGGTCGAAAATTCAACTTTTATGTTAAACATTTGTCTTCTCGAATAGAAAATTCATCTTTTTTATTAGAAACGTCATCTTTCTTGGTTAAAAATTTAACTGTTTGGTTAAAATTGCAACTTTTGCGTTACATTTCTATCTTTCTTGTTTGAAAATTCGACCATTTGGTTAAAAATTCATCTATCTTGGTTGGAAATGAACTTTTTTTGAAGCTGATGTTTTCGGGCTTAAAAATCTACAATTATATTTTTGGTTCAAAATTTGTTTATTTGATTAAAAATTCAACAATTTTTGCTGAAAGGTCATTCTTTTGGTTAGAATTTCAACTGTTTTGTAAAAAATTTTCATTTCTGGTTTGAAAATTCGACTATTTTGGTTGAAGATTCAACTATTTCATTGAAAATTTAATTATTTAGATAAAGATCCCACAATTTGTTTGTAGATTCAACTATTTTGTTAAAAAATCGATTTTCTTTTGTTAAGAATTAATTTTTTTTCTTAACATTTAACTATTTTATTCTTGGTTAAAAATTAATATCTTTGAGTTGAAAATTCTACTTTTAAATTTTTTATAAAAAATTCATCTTTTTTGGTTGGAAATTCAACTACTTGGTTTAAAGTCCAACTACTTCGTCGAACATTCAGTTTATTCATTGAAGATTTAACTATTTTGTTAAAAATTATATTTTTTTATCTGCAAATTGAACTATAAAACAATTAATTTAAAATTGATCTTTTTGATTTAAAAATTCGACAATTTAGTTAAAAATTTATATATTTTGTTCTAAGTACATCTTTTTTATTGAAAATTCAAATGCTTGCTTGAAAGTTTAACAGCTTTCTTAAAAATTCAACGGCTTCGCTGGAAATTCATTTTATTAGTTAGATTATTATTAGTTTTTAGTTTAAAATTCAACTGTTTGATTGAATATTAACCTCTTTGCTGTAAATTTAACTGTTTTCTTGAAAATTCGCCTTTTTGGCATAAGAATTTAAAAGTTTTGTTAAAAAATGTATATTTTTACCTTAAAATTTTTATTATTTTTGTTAAAAATTCGACTATTTTTTTTTTAATTAACTTTTTGGTAGAAAATTCAACTGTTTTCTATAAACTTTTTTTAGCTTGGAAAATTCATCTCTTTTGGTAGAAATTCTAGCTTTTTCAGTCTAAAGTGCAACTGTTTGGTCAAGAAGAATTCTGTTTTGATAAAGGATTTACGTATTTCGTCGATAATTCATCTTTTTTGGTGAAATTTAACACTATAATTTCATGATTTATAATGAAAAAATTTTCATTATTGAAATATGAACTATTATATTTTTCCTTGAGAATTAATCTTTTTTATGTATAAATTTGCCCAGTTTCTTCAAAATTCAACTATTTCATTAAAAATTAAACTACTTTGCTGGAAATATTTCCTTTCTTATTAAAATTTCAACATTCAACTATATGGTTGAAAATTTATCTTTCTTGGTTGAAAATGATATTTTTGGTAAAAAATGTACATTTTTAGGTTTCTAATTTAACTATCTTCTAAAAAATTTGTCTTTTTGACTTGAAAATTTATCTATGTTGTTGTGACCGCAAATTTTTTTGTTTAAAGTTTATTCTTTATTGTTTAAGAATTCCAACATGTGGTCAAAAATTCAACTATTTTGTTGAAGATTTATCTCTTTTGTTTGAAGATTTAACTATTTGGTTGTAAATGCAACTGTTTTGTTCTTTTTTATTTTTTTTTAGAAATCAATTAATTGGTTGAAAATTTAAATTTTTAGGTCAGAAAATTAACAATGCGGTTACAAATTAAACGATTTTCTTGAAAATTTGTCTTTCTAAAATGAAAATTTATATTTTTTAGTAGAAAAGTTCTTGGTTGAAAATTCAAGTATTTTGTTAAAAATGCAATCTATTTGGACCTAAAATCAACTGCGTCTTATATTAAATTGAATATGGTACCTATACATCGATTTTATTTAAAATAATTTATTCCCCTATTACTCCCCTTATTTTTGTGAAAAATCACCCTATTTCTTCTTTTCTGAAGGCATCTTCGACCATAAGGTCCGTTAAAATATTATGTGTTTTGTTTTATTTTAGGCGCTTATCAAATAAAATTAAAGACAAAATTTTGACTTAAAAAATAGAGGGGGTGTATTTGTGACGTCACCCTACAGGGTTCGAGCTTTATGTGGTGATCTATGTCAAAGAAGGGGATGGGTGGAAAAAGTTTTCAAAAAAGCGTCACGTAATATTTGAACGGACCCTTATGCATCATTATTTAGACTATCTATGATAAATATGGTTTTTATACCAAGACTTGACGTCAATAATTCAGGATTTGTTTCTCGCAGATTCGTCTGGAATTCAATAAGAAAGGGTCGTCAAATTTACACATTTTTCAAGATTTGCAGTTTCGATTTTTCAATTTATTATTACAGAATCTTCTGAATTACAAACAATCTGTGCCTAATATTATTAAATTTAACTTTTAAGTAGGATATAAATAATTGACGAGGTTTGACATACAAATAAAAAAAAATTGTTAATACCTTCTGTATGGTTTTTGCATGTAAAAATTCGTGAAATTTTACCTATGGTTCAAAACAATATAAAAAATTGTTTGTGGCTATAGTTTTCAGTATTAAACAAAAATCTGAAAAAAGAAGTTAGACAAAATTTGTTGAATGACATACCATTTTTTTAAATTAAAAAAAAAAGTTTTTTAAATTTCGTTGATTCTGCATTTTTAAATAAAAGTTATACATGGTAAGTTTGAAATTTTTCAGTTTGAGCAAAAAAAAATGCAAGTATTTGGTTAGTATAACAAATTTTGCTTTTTGGACCATAAGGAAACCTTTTTCAGTTTCCAAATTGTGAAACCGAACAGAATACATTAACTGATTTTAATAATTTTGATTGTAATTCTTTCAAAAATTTTCAAGCAAAAAAAGTCAATTTTTAGCCAAATTTTTATTTAAAATCAAAAGCAGTGCATTTCTAATCAGGAAATTGATTTTTTACAGAAAAAAAGATTTTTGAACAAAATAAGTAAATTATCAACCACACAGTTAAATTTTCGACCAAGAAGATTAATTTTTTTACCCAAAAGACAAACTTTTGACAAAATACACAAATTTTCAACCAAATAGTTGAAGTTTTAGTTAAAAAAGATGCATTTTCTATAAAAAATACAAAAGATAAAAAAATTAATTTTTAACAAAATAGTGCAATTTTCAAACAAAGAGATAAGTTTTCCAACTAAAATGATGAATTTCCAACAAATACAGATCTCTCAGTCAAGAAAAAAAAGTTTATCCAAGTTATTAGACTTTGGAGCCAAAATATAAATTTTCTGTAAAACAGTTGAATTTTTAACCCGAGAATATGATTTTTAACGAAAAAGTAAATTTTTATCCAAACAGTTGCATTTTTAACCAAAAAAGAGAAAATTTCCAGCCAAGAAGATGTGTTTTCTAACGAAAAAACAAATTTTCTGACTAAAAAAGTTCAATTTTCAACCAAAAATGTCAACCTTAAAATTTTAGATAAACTATTTGAATTTTCAAGCAAAAAATGAATTTTATGTAAAACAGTTGAATTTTCAAGCCGAGTTTATGAGTTCCAACAAAAAATGTAATTTTCATCCAAATAGTTAAAGTTTTAACTAAAATAAATCAATATTTTACCAAAAATCGAATATGCAATTAAATTTTCAGTTTAGAAAATTAATTTTCAACCAAAAATACGCATTTTCTACAAACCAGTTTAATCATCAACTAAAGCAGATTAGTTTTCAACCAAGCCATTTCGTTTTTAAACAAAAAGATTAGATTTATACCAGAAACATGAATTTTCAACAAAGTATATAAATTTTCAATCAATATTTGAATTTTGACGACGAGAATTAACTTTCTGAAAAAAACGAATCTTTAAGCAAATAGCTGAATTTTCAACTAAAAAATATGAATTTCGTATCAATACTGAAATAGTTCAATTTTCAAAGAGAAGCACTAATTTTTAACAAAACAGTTTACTTTCGACCAAATAAATAAATGTTTTGTTAAATTAGTGAATTTCCAACTAGAAAAAAAGGAATTTTTTATCAAATTGTTCATTTTTGGACTAAATTTGAATTTTCTACCAAAAGATTAAGTAATGTATGCACGTTTCCTTACAAATTTTAAAAAATAGCTGAATTTTAATGCATTCTGGCTTTCTTTCGAAAAAAATTCTCTACAACGCTTCTATTTGCAATTTCGAAAATAAATAAATAATCTTCAAATATAATTATTTGTTGAAAAAAACTTTAAAAAAAATATTTTTCAACAGTTTCAGCCATAGAAAAATTTATTTTAAAAACTCGTAACAGTAAAGTTTAAGACAAAAACTTCGCGAATAAATAAGTCACCGTTTATTTGAATTCAACAATTTTAAAAAAATGGGTAAGAATCAATACTAAGAAGTTCAATTGCAAACAAAAAAATGATTTAAAATATTTTTTGTACGTTTCAAAATTTTTTCATCAAAAATAATGTTTTGTATTTAAAATTACATCATCAGTAACAATTTTTTAGAGGTCTGATTTACGTCACAACAACCTTAATTCTGAGATATTATGCGAATATGCGATATTTTCATATTCAACATCTATTCAAAATGTAAAAAAATTCTGCTTATACAAAAAATAATTTATTAACCTTATATAAGGTTATATCTTTCCAATCTTCACTAAACCAATTTCTCATTCAAAAGATTTTTATGTAGTTTCGGAACTAATAAAACCTACCAAACGAACTGTATAAAAACCCAATGCCAATCTCCATTACCATAATTTTTAAAAGTATAAACTTTTTTCAAGACTTTTTTTAAGTGCGAAACATTACGAAGATATTTAAGACCGATTGCACTTTCGCCAGGATGTTGGGGCCTCGAGTTTCTTCTACAGTAAAATATGAAAAGTTTTCCCAACTTTTTTTTCGCCCCTGGAAATTTTCCTTGCAGGGGGTATCAGCCCCTTCAGAAGGGAAGCGATAGGAAAAATAGTAAGAGAGCGGAGGGGTGAGCCACGAGCTAAAGTAACGAGGCCAATGCACTCTAGGATTCACCCCTAGACACACGGAAATGACGTTGTTGATCGCTTTGGTCTGCTGGGGTTGATTGATGAGCCATACATACAATTGGCTGCCCACCTACAATTGCTCGGTAGCCCTGCTATTATTTTGCTACTTGTGCATTACTCGTTGACCCCAATCCGTTTTGAAGAAGTTGACACAGTGCTCCTCAAGTATTGATAGGTTCGATTAAAATGGATCCAAGAACGGTTTGAATAATTTTTTCTATAACTATTTATAGTTTACAGAACTACCTACATTGAAATCGTATCTGATACCCTTCACCAAACATCTCAAAATTACGTTTTGCGATACTTACTGCGCGTGTATCATCATGTATTTTGCACTGAATGGTAAT
>JAUELO010000089.1:1123811-1134185 GCA_032357855.1 Amphibolips quercusostensackenii | reverse complement strand
ATGCGGATTTGGACGGTTCAATGTATGAGGCAGAAGCCTACAAATTACGGCAGAACGACTGAAGTCTTACATAAATCCAAGGATGGGTTAGAGTGTTAGACTGTTAGAGCAGCGTGCTTATATTGTTGAAGTTCAAAATAATCACGCGTCGCGCGTCGTCTCGCCTCGTTTACTTTCAGGATCAGATCATTCTACCTTAATTCTCTTTTATCACCGGTTAGCCTGAATTCCTCGTCTACTGCCTTTTTTACTGTATGTACTTTAGGTTTAGGGTGATCCAATAAAAGGCTTTCTTTGGAAAAGTGAAAACTCTTTTTGATTTCGATGCCCTCCACATGAGGTAATTGCTAGAGAGATTGACCAGCGACCCGTATAACGAGGCGAGGAACAAGTTACGCTGATCCTAAAAGGGATTTGGTTTAATGATACAATTATAATAAAATAAGACAAATAATAAAGTTTGAGCCCTAGAAGAACTCGATCAGATGATTATAAATGCTGCCTCAAAAATGTTTAAGTTAAAATCTGCAAAAAAGTAGAAAAATGATCTACTAAGATGTTTTTGGATCACTAACTTTGAATATGCAATCCAAATTTGAAAATTAAAAACGGGAGATTTTGACACCAGGTTCCTGATCAGCGACCCAAATTCAACAAGCAAGATTAATTTTCTACGCAAGTAGGTGAATTTTTAACATAATAGTTAAGTTTTTAAGCTAAAAAATCGAATGTTTTAGAAAACAGTTGACTTTCAAACCAGAACAGAAGAATGTTTCAAGAAGAAAGGTTATTTTCGATTAAAAAGATGAGTTGCCAACTAAAATATAATAATAAATATAAATAAATATCTCAATAAAATATACATTTTCAGCCAAAAATAGAATCGTTAAATTTCCAGTTAGATTAATTTTCTAACTTGATAGACGAATTTTCCACTAAATACATGAATTTTCTTCTAAAGTAGTTTAATTTTTAACTAAAAGTATGAATTTTCAACAATAAAGTTAATTTTCAAACAAATAGTTTTAGTTTCTACTAAATTGTTGAATTTTTAAGCCGAAAAGACGAACTTTTTACAGAATAGCTGAATTTTCAACAAAAAAGATAATAATTTACGAACAAATATTGGAATTTAAAACTCAAATGATGAATCTTTAACTGAGCAAAAATAATTTTCTACCAAATAGTTGAATTTTCAACTTAAAGGAAAATTTTTCAACCACATACGAAGTAGCTACATTTACAGTTAAAAGAAATTAATTTTTAACAATAAAAAAAGACATTCTAACAAAACAGTTGAATTTTCTAATATATAGTTTCATTTTAAACCGAATAGTTGGAAATTTTTTTTTGTTTTGAAAAACTAATCATCTTGGTTTAAAATTTTTACTTTTCTGGTTGAAAATTAACTTTTTTGTTGAAATTCATATGATCGGGTTAAAAATTTAACTGTTTTAAAAGTTCAATAATTCAACAATTTGGCGGAACTTTTTTCTTCCTCGACTGAAAAATGTGTATTCGTTGAAAATTCATCATTTTAGTTGAAAATGTATCTCTTTGGTTAAAATTTTTTTTATCTTCTTGACAATTCGTTTTTTTCTTGAAAATTAATTTATGTTACTAAAAATCTAACTTTTGTATTTTTTGCTAAAAATTTATCTTTTTCAGTGGAATATTCAACTATTTCTTTGAAAATTCATAAAATTTTGATGAAACTTTAGTTTTTTTGTTAGAAAATTATTCTTCTTTGTTAAAAATTTGTCTTTTTTGTTTTAAAACTCATGTCTTTTGGTAGAAATTTTATTTTTTTTTTGTTAAAAATGCAGCTATTACATTTTTTGTTAAAAAGTGATCTTTGTAGGTTGAAGCTTCAACTTTTTGGTTAAAAATTCAACTATTATTTTGTTGAAAAATTTAATTATTTTGTTTAAAATTTAATAATGTTGTTGAAAATTTAACTCTTTGATAAAAAAATAACTATTTTTGTAAAAAAATTTTTTGACGAAATATAATTTTCTACAGTTCTTGTTTAGAATTAATCTTTTTGTTGAAAATGAATCTTGTCGGGTTAGAAACTCAGTATTGTCTCATAAAAAAATAATTTTTTTGGTTTTAAAATTGTACTATTTTGTTTGAAATACAACTGTTTTTGATTGAATCTTAATCTTTTTTTATTTAAAATTCGACCTGTTAGTTAAAAATTCCTTTGTGTAGGTTGAAAATTAATTTTTTTTTTATGAATCATCTCTTCGGGTTTAAAAATCAACTGTTTTCTAAAAAATGATACTTTTTAGCTTGGAAGTTCATCTATTTCATTGAAAATGCAACTGGTTTCGGTTGAATTTTAATTTTGTTTTTAATTCAACGTTGCTGTTGAAAATTCATTTACAAACAAACATCGATTTTTAGTCGCTATCCACATATAATTTTTGAACCCTCTGAAATTTTAACCTCCAAATTCTTGCAAGATTTACTCATAATTGGTTAACTCTTTCTAATCAAACTCATTTCCCTCCAATTTAGAAACTTAATATCTCATTTTTGATACGATAATTTAAAAAAATTAATAGAGTTTTAGTTACAATTTCAACGAAGTAATAATTTTTTTCAACTTTTTAAGATTGATATTTGAAGGGTGACAGACTAAACTAGAAAGCCAAATTTTTTTTTGAAAATATGTTTATTACATAAGAAATATCTTTGGGGCAAGTTCTTTTTCTGAAAAATTTCGAATTTCGATTTGCAACTTCTACCGAAAACCGATATTCAAATCCTGTAAAATGTTAACCTCAAAATTCTTGGACGATTTACTCGGAATTGGTTCACTTTTTGATATTAAAACTTTTTCACCCTTATTCAGAAACTCAATATTTTATTTGTAAATTTTTATTCTTTATCTAAACTAAAAATTACACTTTTTTGCAATCCGCAGCCTAGCATGTTCTAATTTGTGATCAGTTTCACTTGATTGTCAGCTGATACATCTATTTCCTCGAAAATGAATAATTGTTTCAACACAATTTTTTTTTTGCTTAAATCAGCAACACGTCATCTTTCCTATCTTTAAATAGTTATTTTGATTTTACAGAATGTTTTTTGGCTCTCCTGAAAAATTCCGATTTTTTGATAGTGGTACATTTTTTATCGCAATCCGCAGCCTAGTCTGTTCCAATTTGTGATCAGTGTCATTTAGAGGTTGTCAGCTGATACCTCTATTTCCTCAAAAATAAGTAATTGTTTCAAAACAAATTTTTGTGCTTAAATTAGCAGCAGGTCATCTTTCTTATTTTTAAATTGTGGTTTCGATTTTACAGAATGTTTTTTTGCTCTCCTGAAGAATTTAAATTTTTTTGATAGTCGTACATTTTTTATCGCAATCCGCAGCCTAGCCTGTTCCAATTTGTGGTCAGAGATTGTCAGCTGACACATCTATTCCGTCGAAAATGATTAATTGTTTCAAAACAAATTTGTGCTTTTATTAGCAACACGTTATCTTTTTTATCTTTGAATGGTGATTTTGATTTTACAGAATGTTTTTTCGCTCTCCTGAAAAATTCAAATTTTTTTGACAGTGCTACATTTTTTATTGCAATCCGCAGCCTAGCCTGTTCCACTCTGTGGTCAGTGTCACTTTGAGATTGTAAACTTCTACATTATATTTCTTGGAACTGGATAGTATTTTTAACCATATTATTTTGGCCTTAATTCATAAACAGTTCCGATTTTCTTAGCAATCTAGTTCTGTACATCAACCCTTTATTTATCATCTTTTAAAAGCAAGGCGAAATATATTAATTTGGCACTTTGTGGACGTTTAATGTCGAAATTAATTTTTATTTCAGTCCCAACGGTTTCTCGACCGCAGGTAGCACACTATCAACTTTTTTTTGCAAAATTCTCGCAGACCGCGGTGTGTGAGTCAATATCATCACATTACATTCACACGGAAAGAGAATGGTCACCTCATAACTCTTCCAAATCAGTTTTTGGGCGTGTTGCCACGGTATCTCCTCGATGGGGTTTTTTCCTCAATCGACTGTTGACTACCCTTTTTCCCTTGGATAATATCATTCGCTCAGCGCAGGTTATGCCGGCCATTAGCACCACGCTATAACGTCGCCACTTAAAAATATGCTGAGCTTACCTTTGCGGTGCACTGTGGTAAAAAAAAAGTATTAAAAAAAGTTTAATCTCGGTACTTAATCTCGTCACTTTCTGGCCCAGGAATAATTTATTTGAGAATTATACCTTTGCGCTTCAGTTGCACATAATACATTTTGTTCTTATCGTGCAATCTTTCTCACTGGGCTAGGTGTCTTAATTTGTTGACATCCCAATTTTTATAAATTCTTTTGTCTTGAAATATAAATCCCGTCCGTATTGTGCGACCTGGAGTTTAATGAGTTATTTTAAAATATTTTTAAAGACACTTGAAATTTTCCCTGGAATATCAAACGCTTGTGTTTAGAGGCAGAATTTTTTTTAATTACAAATTTTTTTACTGAGCCTATTTTTTCCCATGATACACTATGACCCAAATATTTTTCCTTTACTCGGTATCAAAATAAATTTGTTCAATTATTAGTAAATATCTTTCGGTAACGTGTCGCTGACCATTTTTTTTTCAAATTTATGGCGTTATATCCATTTATTAAGAAGCGCATGGCGTCATTTTCGATTATTTCTCGAAACCGTCTCGAAATTATTCGAAACAATTTTAAGCTATTGTCTGGAAATCCGTATTTAAGATTGGATGAAGCTGTCGTTTCTTTTACCCGCTTAAAATAAAAAGTCTCTCAACTTCAGGTTTATGAGAAATGTAAGGTTATCTAAATAATATATACAACTATAATAATAATCAATGAAAAGTTCTGAAATGTTTCAAGAGAATGAAAATATTTCTTAAAATTCCTGTCATAATTTAAATTAATTTTTTTTTTCAAATTAATTTAAAGAGAGTATTTCAAAAGACTTTAAAACATTTCAAAAACTTCCAAAATTGTCAAAACAGAATCTGAAAGATTCGTAGGTATTTATTTTTTATTTTTAAGAATTTGAAAAAAATTTTTTTAATTAAATAATTTTAAAAGATATTCAAAAGGTTTAAATAGTTTTAGGAATGATTCAAAAATAATGTAAAATTTGAAAAGATTCGCGAAAATTTAAAACAAAATGTAAATTTTTAAAGATTTTAAAAAAAAATTTTGAAACTTTTTAGGAAGTTCAAAAGGCTTCAAGAAAATAAAAATCTTTTTTTGAGATTTCTGGGAAAAATTGTAACGACTTTTTTTAACAAATTTAATTTTAAAGAAAATTTAAATTGTTTTTTAAATTATTTCAAAAGGCTCCTACAAACGTTAAAAATATCTGAAAGATTTAAGGGCAATTTTTTTAATTTTAAAATATTTTTTAAAATTTTAGAAATAGTTTGCGTCAGTTTAAAAGATATTTTTCAAAATTCTAAAAGTCCTAAATATCTCTAAAGCTTACTCGAATTTTTCCTCAAACTCTTCTAGGTCCTAAAAAATAAAAAAATTATACTTTTTTGACATCCAATTAATAGCTCAAATCTTCCAATTTTTTGTTGTTGGATTTTCTCCGAAATCTGATAAAAATTATATATTTATGTAGCTTTTAAAACAAATAAAGAAACAAACTTAAAAAATAATTATTCATCTGAAATTTTTATTTTGCATTCAAAACTATTTATACCCTAAAATTATAAAAAAGTGTAAACCAAATGAATTGATAAATGAATCTTTAAATGTAATAGTTGAATTTCCAAGGAAAAAGAAGAATTTTTAACCAAAACGATTAATTGATGCATTAAGAGAAAATTTGTAACAAAATACATCAATTTTCAACTAAAAAAGGTATATAGAAACAAAAATTGAATAGCAGAATTTTCATTCAAAGAAATTAATGCTTAACCAAAGAGATGAATTTCCAACTAAAAGATGATATATTCAATTAGAATATTTAAATTTTCAGTAAAAAAAAAAATAATTCCCATCTAAACAAAATAAAATTATTTTTAAACAATAGTTACATTTTCAAACAAAGTGATGAATTTTCAGCTAAAATAATGAGTCTTTAACTGGATAGTTGAATTTTAAACCAAAAATATAAATCTTCAACTAAAATGATGACTTTTCAACTAGAAGAATTAAAGTTTTAACTAATATGATAAATTTTTAAACGAAATGAATTATTTCCATCTGAGAAGATTAATTTATACCAAAAAAGAAGAATTTTCGATCAAAAAAGATCATTTTTCAGCCAAAAATTAAATAGTTACATTTTTAGTTCAAAAACAAAATTCAACCAGAGGTGAATTTTTAACTGGAATTATGTAATATTCTGATTTTTTTAAAATAAATTTTAAGAGAAAATTGACAAATGTTTCAAAACATTTTGAATTATTTCTTAAAATTTCTAAAAAGAATGTATACGATTTTAAAGCAAAAATTTCCTGTTAGCAAGATTACAAAGTTTTATAACAAATTCAAGTAAGTTTAAGAGATATTCAGAAATTTAAAAAAATTTTTAAATTAATTCAAGACTTTGAAAGCCTTTTGAAAATTTAAAAAAATGTGTATTTTTAAATATTTAAAAATAAAAATTTGGAAGCTTCTTAAGCATTTTGGATGATTTCACGACAATAAAAATATTTCCTAAAATTAATGGGATACTTTAAGTTGATTTTTCATTCTTTTAAATTAATTTTAAGAGAATGTATAGAAGGACTTAAAAAAATTTTTAAAGATTTCCAAAAATGTCCGAACAGAATCTGGACGATATGACGTCAATTTTCTTTATTTTTCAGAATGTTAAGGAAGTTTTCGGAAAAATTTTCATAATTTTCAAAGATTTTTGAAAGTTTTAAATGTTTTGGAAATGATTGAAAATTAATTTGAAATTTCAAAGAATTTGCAAAAATTTAAAAGAAAAATGTAAATTTTTTAAGATTTAAACAAATTTCCGAAGCTTTTTAAAAAGTTTGAAAGGATTCAAGAAAGTAAAAAAACTTTTCCTGAGATTCCTAGGAAAATAGTTAATATCCTCTTATTTTTTTAAATTTGAGAGCGATTTTTTCAATTTTTAGAGATTTAAAAATTTTTTTAAATAATTCGTATCAGTTAAAAAATATTCTTCAGTATTTTTGAAAGTCCTGAATATCTTTCGATTTAGCTCAATTTTTTCTAAAATTTTGAAAAATCCTGTCAAATTAAAAAATTATGCTTATTCGACGTATCTGAAATGTTCAAAAATCATTTTGATTTTCTGAAAATAATACGTTTATAACCTTAATAACAAATAAACAGAAAAACCTTAATAAAAATAAATATTTATTCGAATATTCCCTCCAAATTATAATTTGGGTGAAAAACTTTTTTTCAGTTAAAAATCGATCTATTTTATTAAAAATTCGTCTTTCTGGTTTGAAAATTAATCTGTCTTGGTTTATAATTTCACTGTTTCGTTCAAAATTAGTATTTTTTGGTCGAGAATCAATCAATTTTGTTAAAGAATTATATTTTTGTGTTGAAAAATTCAACTGTTTTGTAGAAAATTTGGCTCTTTTTTTTGTTTAGGATTCATCTATTTTGTTGAAAAATTTTATTTTTTTGCATGAATTCTACTTTTTTAAATTGAAATATTTATTGGCTGAAATATCATTTATATTACGTAAATAATATTTGCAATAATTTGATAATGTTAATTCATGGAATAAAGGTCTTTATCATTCTAAATTATTTTCTAAAATTTCGAAGAAGAATATGTGCGATTTTACAGCAAAAATTTTTAATTAGCCACATTACAAAGTTTTATAAAACACTTGATCAAGTTTAAGAGACACTTAGAAATTTTCGAAAGATTCAGAATTAATTTCAAACTTGAAAATATTTCAAAAAGGTTAGCAAAATGCACATTTTTCAATATTGGAATAAAAATTTAAAGCTTCTTAAAATTTTTGAAAGGTTTCACGATTATAGAGAAATTTTCTTAAAATTCCTAGGAAAATTTGAACTGTTTTTTTAAGAGAAATAAATTTTAAGAAAAAATCGTCAAATATTGCAAAACATTTTTATTTATTTTCTGAAATTTCGAAAAAGAACATGGAAGATTTTAAAAACATCATTTTCTAATAAGCAGGATTACAAAGTTTTATGAAATATTGGATAAAGTTTCAGAGACATTTAGAAGTTTTCAAAAGATTCAAAATTAGTTAAAAACTTGGAAAAATTTCAAAATGGTTAGAAAAAATTTACATTTTTGAATATTTAGAAATACAAGTTTTGAAACTTTTTAAAGGTTTGGAAAGGTTTCACGTCAATAAAAAAAAAAATTTTATTCCTGAGAAAATTCAAACGAATTTCTTGTTTAAAAAAATAAATTTTAAAAGAAAATTGACAAAAATTTCAAAACATCTTAAATTATTTCCTGCAATTTTGAAAAAGAATCTAGACGATTTTAAAACAAAAATGTTCAATTAGCAGCATTATAAAGTTTTATGAAAAATTCGAGTAAGCTTGAGAGATATTTAGATGTTCCTAAAAGGTTCAAAATAAATTCAAAAGCAAAAACATTTTTTTTTAAATTTGAAAAATGTAAATTTATGAATATTTAAAAAAAAAATTTCAAAGCATCTTGAAGATTTTTAATGTTTTGAAGATAATAAAAATTTTTTCTTAAAATTCATAAGATAATTTGAAATGGTTTTTTTTATTTTGAAAAATTAATTTTAACAGAATATTTAAAAACACTTAAAAGCATATAAAAATTTTTTTAAATTGTCAAAGTAAAATGTTATAGATTTGAAGGCAATTTTTTATATTTTTCACAATTTTATGAAAATTTCTTAAAAATTCCAAATAATTTTAGAAGATATTTAGTAGGTTTGGAGGTTTTGGAAATGATAAAAAAATAATATGAAAAAATTTACAAAAATTTAGAACAAAAATGTAAATTTATGAAGATTTCGAAAAAATTTTCAAAACTTTTTAAAAAGTTTGAAAGGCTTCAAGAAAACGAAAACTTTGCTTGAGATTCATAGAAAAATTTGTAATGTATTTTTATATTAAAAAAATAATTCTTTTAAAAAGATTTTAAAACATTTAAAAAGGTTTCTACAAATGTCCAAAAAAAATATGGAAGATTTAAGAGCGATTTTTTCACTTCCAAAATCTTTCAACTTGATTCAAATTTTTCCTAAATTTTAAAAATTCTGCAAAATAAAAAAAGTTATACATTTTCGACACATGTGAAATGTTAAGAAAAATTTTTCAATTTCCTAAAAAATCTTACGAAAACGATATTTATATAACCCTGAAAACAAAGGCATATTTTTAATTTTTATAATTTTCTGAAAATATGTAGAAAAATTTGAATAAATATAAAAGATATTTGAAACGTGTGAAGTTTTATAAATCGCAAAAAAAATTATTTATTTTAAAATATTTCCAAAAATTTTTAATAAAATGTGCATTTTTGAAGATTTCGAGAAAAAGATCGAAGCTTTTTGAGAAGTGTGAAAGGCTTCAAGAAAATAAACAAGTTTTCTTGATATTCCTGGGGATTTTTAAGAAATAATTTTGAAAAACAAAAATTTTTAAAGGTAACAAAACATATCAAAAGATTTCTACTAATGCGGAAAATATCTAAAAGATTTAACGGAAATTTTTTTTTATTAGGAAGATTTTCAAAATTTCACGATATCTTTCAAACTGACTCGAATTTGCCGAGAATTTTGCGAATTAAAAACAGAAATTAAACTACTATTTTAAAAAATTTACTTGTTTGGTTGAAAATTTAAAATTTTAGTTAAGAATTCATCTATTCGGTTAAAAACGTAACTATTTTGTTGAAATTTGGTCTTTTTGGCAGAAATTAGACTTCTTTGGGTGTATTCAGCAATTTTTTATTAAAAATAAATATCTTCTTGTATCTGAATATCGATTTTTACATTTTTGTTAAGAATTAATCTTTTTTGTTTAAAGAATTCAACAATTCTGTTAAATAATAATTTTTTTGTTAAATTTTGATTTGATATACGGGAAATTTTCAAAAATATTTTTGGATTTTTTCAAGAATCTTAAAAAAATACTTATATCATATAACTATTTTATGTTATTAAAATATATAACCTCAAAAACAAATAAACATAAGAAAATGACTTGGTGTTCGAAATTTGTATTTTGTCTTGAATTTTTTAATCTTCCACAAAATAAAGCTTTTTTATCGTTTCCAATTACAGTTTCAGAGTCACAATCACTTTTTAAATATCCCCGAATTTTCATGTCTTCCGGAAAGAAAACAGTTTTTCACTTGTTTTTTGACCTATGATTTTAATTTCAACATTGAAATTAATTA
>JAUELO010000089.1:1044166-1055198 GCA_032357855.1 Amphibolips quercusostensackenii | reverse complement strand
CCCCACGTAACCACGATCGCCGACCACCACTTGGCCAGGGTCGTGCCAATCGATTTTCCTTCCCTTGAGCAGGAAAATCAACTTTACAAATTCTCATTTTTCAAAAATGTACGCTATTTTTAACGTTTTTAAGAGCGAAAAAAGTTGATTTTATGTTATCAGAGGATCACAGTCTGTACTCTTTTTTACCTAATCCTTTTTTTCATCTTTACGTGTTTTGCACTTGAATTTGAAAAAAAACTACGACACCTAAAATGGAGAATTTTGATAAAATTTTGGCTCTTTTCTTCCTTTTTTCGCATAATCGAATATCCAAGACATTAGATAATAAGACGCTTCGAAAGAGACTCTTTTTGAGGATGCCACTTTCAAATATTTCTTAGCCGATTTACTTGCTAATCTTGTAGATTTGAAGGACATCGTCGAGGTAGCAATATTAAGTTCTATTTTAAATAGTATAAATTCTTAATATTTTAAGTGAAATGTTGATATTCCAACCAAAAAGATTTTAATTTAAATGAAAAAGAGTTTTAAAAATATAAAAAAATACGAATTTTCAACAAAAATAATTAATTTTCCATCTAAAAAAGATTTCTCAGACAAGGTTACAGAATTTGCGACCAAATTGTTGAATTTTCAAACTAAAAGTATCAATTTTTTATTCTGAAAAAGTGAATTTTCAACCAAATGGTTGATTTTTCAACCAAAAAGATTATTTTGTACCAAAAAAAAAGGAATTACCTACAAAAGAGATCAATTTTAAAATAAAATGATGAATCTTTAACCTAAAAACTCAGATTTTTACAAATTAGTTTGACTTTCAATTGAGTAATTTATATTAGAATAAAAAAAGATTTTAATTTGAAATAGAGAACGAGAGAATTTATCAAAAACTACGAATTTTCAACAAAATACTTGATTTTTCAACTAAAAAAGATTTTTAGTCAAAGATAAAAAATTTGCAACCAAATTGTTGAATTTTTAAGCTGAAAACTCCAATTTTTTATTTTAAAAAAATAGTGCATTTTCAGTCAAATGGTTGAATTTTCAAACAAAAATATTGATTTCGTACAAAAAAAGACGAATTTTTAACAAAAATGATAAATTTTCGAATAAAATCGTGAATTTTTTAACTTAAAAACCTAATTTTTTACAAATTTGTTTAACTTTTGACCAAGTAGTTAATATTTCAATAAAAAAAATTTTAATTTAAAATGAAAACGAGTGCATTCATAACCAAAATACGAATGTTTAACTAAAATAATTGATTTTCCAACTAAAAAAGATTTCTCAGACAAGGTTATAAAATTTGCAACCAAATTGTTGAATTTTCAAACTAAAAATACCAATTTTTTATTCTGAAAAAGTGAATTTTTAACCAAATAGTTGAGTTTTTAACCAAAAAGATTAATTTTGTACAAAAAAAGCTAAATTTTCAAAAAAGATAAATTTTCGAATAAAATGACGAATCTTCAACCTAAAACCTTAATTTTTTACAAATTAGTTCAAATTTTGACCAAGTTGATATTCCAACCAAGAAAGATTATAATTTAAAATAAAGAACAGTAGAATAAATAAAAAAATACGAATTTTCCACAAAATACTTGTTTTTTTCACTAAAAGAGATTTGTAAACTAAAAAAGATTTCTCAATCAAGGATAAAAAATTTGCAACCAAATTGTTAAATTTTCAAGCTAAAAAGACCAATTTTCTATTTAAAAAATGTTAATTTTCAACTAAATAGCTGAATTTATAAAGAAAAGGATTAATTTTGAACCAAAAAGACGAATTTCCAACAAAAGAGATAAATTTTTAAATAAAATTATAAATTTTCAATCTAAAAACCTAATTTTTTACAAATTTGTTCAACTTTTGACTAAGTAGTTGATATTTGAACCAAGAAAGATTTTAATTTGCAATAAAAAACAGTTAAATAAATAAAAATATGACTTTTTAACAAAATTCTTGAGTTTTTTACTAAAAAAGATTTCTTAATCAAGGATAAAAAATTTGCTACCAAATTGTTGAATTCTCGAGCTAAAAAGACCAATTTTATATTCTTAAAAAATGTTTATTTTTAACTAAATAGCTGAATTTTTTAACGGAAATATTAATTTTGTGCCAAAAAGACGAAATTCCAACAAAAGAGATAAATTTTCAAATAAAATTATCAATCTTCAACCTAAGATCTTAATTTTTTACAAATTAGTTCCTTTTTTTGACCAAGTAGTTTATATTCTAACAAAAAAAAGATTTTAATAAAAAATGAAAAACAGTTCAATTAATAAAAAAAGACGAATTTTCAACAAAATACTTGATTTTTAAACAAAAAAAGATTTCTCAGTTGAGGATAAAAAATTTGCAACTTAATTGTTGAATTTTTAAGCTAAAAAGACCAATTTTCTTTTTTAAAAAATTTTAATTTTCAACTAAATAGCTAAATTTTTTAAACAAAAGGATTAATTTTGTACCAAAAATACGAATTTTCAACAAACGAGATAAATTTTCAAATAAAATTATGAATCCTCAACCTAAAATCTTAATTCTTTATAAATTAGTTCAACATTTGACCAAGTAGTTGATGTTCCAACAAAAAAAAATATTTTAATTAAAAATGAAAAATAGTTGAATTGATCAAAAAGACGGGTTTTCAACTAAATACCTGATTTTTAAGCAAAGGAAGATTTCTCAGTTAAGGATAAAAAATTTTCAACCAAATTGTTGAATTTTTAAGCTGAAAAGACCAATTTTCTATTTATAAAAAATTTTGATTTTCAACTAAATAGTTAAATTTCCAACAAAAGTGATTAATTTTCAAATAAAATGATGAATCTTCAACCTAAAAACTCAAGTTTTTGTAAATTAGCTTAACTTTTAACTCAGTAGTTCATATATGAATAAAAAAAGATTTTAATTCAAAATAACAAACGGGAGAATTTATTTAAAAAATACGAATTTTCAACAAAATACTTGATTTTTCATCTGAAAAAGATTTTCAGTCAAAGATAAAAAAATTTATAACTAAATCAAGTTTTAGCAAGTTAAATATTCAAGCTAAAAATACCAATTTTCTATTAAAAAAAGGTTAAATTTCAACCAAGTAGTTGGTTTTTCTAACCAAAAAGATTAATTATGTACCAAAAAAGAATTATTTTCAAGAAAAGAGATCAATTTTCGAATAAAATGGGATAAAATGATAAATCTTCAACCTAAAAACTTAATTTTCTACAAATTAGTTTAACTTTTAACTAAGTCGTTTGTATTAGAATAAAGAAAAAGACTTTAATTTAAAATAAAAAACAGGTGAACTCATGAAAAAATACGAATTTTCAACAAAATACTTGATTTTTCGACTAAAAAAGATTTCTCAGTCAACGATGAAAAATTTGCAACCAAATTGTTGAATTTTTAATCTTGAAAGTCAAATTTTCTATAAAAAAAGTTAATTTTCAACCAAATAGTTGAATTTTAAACAAAAACAGTTGAATTCTTCACATACAAAAAAGAATTCTCAACAAAAGGGTTACATTTTTAATGAAAATTATGAATCTTCAACGAAAGGGATAAGTTTTTAATAAAGTATATAGTTACATTTTCAGCCAAAAAAGGTGAATTCTCGAGGAAAAATGTCATAGTTGATATTTTTCACAAAAAAGATTTTTAATTAAAAACAAAAAACGGGTGCAATCATAAAAAAAATACTAATTTTCAACAAAATATTTGATTTTTCAAGTAAAAAAAATTTCTCAGCTAAAAATAAAAAAAAGGAGTTTTCAACAAAATAGTTAAATTCTTAACCAGAAAAATCATAAAAAATACGAATTTTTAGCTAAATATTTGTTTTTTTTTTAACTAAAAAAGATTTTCCATTCAAGAAAAAAAAGTTACTTTTCAACCAAATAGTTGAAAGCTGTACAAAAAACATTTGGAATTTTTCAAACAAAAATACGAATTTTCAAAACAATGGTTAGATGTACAACTAAAGTGATGAAGCTTTAACTAAAAAATAAATTTTTAATAAAGTTGTTTAGTCACGAAAGAAACTTAATTTCAACTACATTTTTGAATTTGCAAGCAAAAAAGGCGAAATTTCTACGAAAAAGTAAAACTTGTAACAAGAGATACTAAATTTTCAAAAAAAAATTAATTTTTTATCTAATAGTTGAATTTGTAAACAAACAGGATGTCTTTTTAACAAGACTGATAGATTCTCATCATAGTTATTAAATATTTATACAAATAATTAAGTTGTTAACGAAAATGGATGAATTTTCGACGGAAAATATAAATTTACCCTTGTTAACCAAAAAGAATCAATAAAGTAATTGAACTTTCAACCAAACAAAAATTAAATTTCAACAAAAAATGTAATAATTGATATTTTAATCACAAAAGATTGCCATTTTAAATTAGAAACAGTTAAATCACAACAAAAGAATTCAAAATAAAATAGTTGAATCCTCAACCAATGCAGATTAATTGTCAACTAAAAAAGATTTTTTAGTCAAGAAAAAAACCAAATTTAAACTAAATGTTGAATGTTCAAGCTAAAAAGTCGAATTTTCTATTTAAAAAATACAATTGTCGATCAAAAAAGATAATTTCTAAACCAAAAATTTAATTGTAGATTTTGCAACCAAAAGAAATAAACTTTCAACTAACAATAGTCAGATTTTCTACCAAAATAGTTGAATTTTTAACACAGTATATACGAATTTATAAAAAAATAGTTTAATTCTCAAACAAAACAGATTGATTCCCATCTAAACAAAATTTCTGGGTCAAGAAAGAAACCAAATTTTATACAAATTTTTGAATTTTTAAGCTAAAAAGACGAATTTTCAACCCTAAATAAAAAATTATGAAAAAAATTATTTTCGACCAATAATGTTTTTTAGAAGCCTCTGTTCGAGCATTTTCGAAAAATATTTAAAGAAATAATTCCAAACGAAACTTTCTAGATTACTTAAAAAAAAGACTTGAAATCAAAAGCTATAAATAAATAAATTCTTTTTTTATATATTTTTCAATCTTTTAAAAATTGTTTAACAGACTATTAAAAACTTGTTAAATAAAAGGCGCTACTGTTAGAAGACACTTTCGTTCAATACTCACGAGATACTTTTGTATAAATTATAATATAAAATGTTCTTACTAATAAATTGAATCCCCTTTTAATCTCTTCTTTTCGAAAAAAATTTCATTTTTTACCTAAAATTCAACTACTGAACTGCCAGTTTGTTTTACTTCTCTGAAGAGGAAGTGTACTTCGAATTAAAAATTAAATTCATAGAATTATAATTTGTTTGCAAATAAAGAATTAATTCGTAAATGTTTGTCAATAAGAAAAAAGTCTGTAATTGTTGATCTGACCTACTTCGCTCCAGATGCTAATTTTCTGATTGCATTATCTTGCGAGATATATGTGTAATTGATACTCCTGCTGTGAACAAAATATTATTTTTTATACAAAGTGTTAGCAATGCGAATTATTTAGAATTAATTAAAATTGAATAATTTTTAAGAAAAAGTGTTTTTTATAAAAATAAAGTTGAAACAAAATTTGATAACAAGGGTAAATCCACTTGAGTATTTTTTGTATCTGCGAATTATTCTACTGTGGATTCAACTTTAAATTATTGATACAAATCTCCTTGCAAATCAAATATCTTTCATCGTTTGCGAGATAAATTTGAAAATTTAATTTTCCGAGAAAAAAATGATTGTGACCACAAAAAAGGTTTTTTCCTGCATGAAATTTACAAAATATCTTCTTTATATAAGCACGATTTTTTAAAAAATATTGCTTGAAATAAAGAAAGTGGGCTTGTCTGTTATATTCGACATTTAGGGGTGGGGGGAGGTGATTATGTATTTTTTTCACTTTCATTTCCACTTCCACTTTTACGAATTTCACGTTGGTTATTTTTTTTTAATTGTTGTGATAATTCAAATGTATTTTAAAAAAAAGACAACTGACATGAATTTCGAAAAAGTGGAAGTGGAAGCGAGAGTGAAAAAGTTGCATAATCACCCCCCGTAAATTTTATGCACGACGCGAGCATTTTTTTCGATGAATTGAATTTTTGAATTTTTCTTGTAAATGATACAGGATATCATTAAAGAGTAAGTATTTTTTTTAACTTTAAAATCAGCACACTTTTTTCTTAGCATTATGTGGAATCTGTCGTTCGTCAAAAAATTCATAAATTCAAATTTTCGAAAAACAAAACGCTTGATATATATAAAGGTATGAAGAAAAATTTGTATTTTTTTTTAAGCTCTAAATTTTCAAATATTCACGACCTTGCGAAAATTATTATTTTTAGATATAAACAATCAAATAATAAATATTTATAATTTATTATAATATAATACAAAACAAATTTATAGAAATTTTCCCGAAGTTTTTTTTTTTTTTTAATTCCCAAAATACCTTGAAAATTTACCGAACTCATGGTAGGGAATTTCCCCGATATTATTTTTAGGAAAATTACTGAAGCACCGGGTTTATTGCATCCGGAACATTTTCGAAAATTCTCCCGAAAAAATGTTTACTGTGTATAAAATGTCCACAGCTTGTCGCGTGTTTCTCTAAAAACCCACATTGTCCCCCAATTAAAGGTTGAAAAAAAAATTTGTTAAATAAAAATATTATGGAAACTAAATAAAGGATGTAATGTTCATATGTAATATGAATAATAAGAAGAAGAATTATAAATAGTATCATAAATATTATAATATTTTTTATATTCTATCAGTAATACATAATAGGATTGATCTCAAAGCAGAATTTGAAAGATTAATTGCGTTAAACCATAACAAATTTACAAATTAATTATTGTAATAATAACGTCATTAAATATATATCTATAAATGCAAACATGGGGTTTATTTAAAATTTAATTTGTTCTCGGACAGAATAAAATTTTGACGTTTTTGACTGAGGCATTCAAGGTGTTCAAAGTAAATTAAAGGTGTAACAAGAGAATTTAATTAAATGAAGCAAAATTGAAGGTATTTCAAATGAATTTAATAGAATTGGAGTGAATTCAGTTCAATAGAATCTAAGTGAATGTGATAGAATTCAAAACTATTTAATAGAATTAAAGTGAATTCAACAAAATTCAATAGAATTCAAAAGAATTTAACAAAATTCAATAGAATTAAAGTGAATTTAACAGAATTCAATAGAATTTATTATAATTTAGGTAAACTTAACATAATTTGAGTTAATTCGACATGATTCAACATAATTTAATTAAATATAATAGACTTCAAGTGAATTTAATAGAATTCAAGTGTAATCAATTTAATAATTCTACATAATTCAAGTGAATGCAATTGAATTTAAGGAAAGTCAACAGAATTCTAGTAAATTTTACGGTATTCAAGTGAATTCAACAGAATTCAAGTGCATTCAATAGAATTCAAGTGACTTCAACAGAACTCAAGTGAATTTAATAGAATTCAACAAAATTAAAGTGAATTTAACAGAATTCAATAAGTTCGATACAACATCAATATAATTTAATAGAATTGGAGTGAATCCATTAGAATTTAAATGAATTGAACATAACCTAAGCGAATTCATCAGAATTTTAGTGAATATAATATAATTTTATAGAATTATGTAGAATTCAAGTGAATTTAATAGCATTGAAGTAAGATAAATAGAATTTAATTGCATGCAATAGAATTAGAGTAAGTTCAAGAGATTTCAATAGAATTCAAATAAATCCCATAAAATACAGTGAATGTAATAGAATTCAAGTGAGTTTAATAGAATTGAAGTGAATTCAATAGCATTCAAGTAAATTAAATAGAATTCAAGTGCATACAATAGGATTCAAGTGAGTTTAACAGAACTTAAGTGAATTTAAGAGAATTCAAGTGAATTTAATAGAATTCAACAAAATTGAATTGAATTTAACAAAATTTAATAAATTCGATACAAAATCAATATAATTTTATAGAATTCGAGTGAACCCATTACAATTCAAATCAATTTAACAGAATTTAAGTGCATCTAATATGATTACATAGAATTATATAGAATTCAAGTGATTTTGATAGCATTCAAGTAAAATACATAGAATTTAATTGCGTGCAATAGAATTCAAGTAAATTTAAGAGATTTCAATAGAATTCAAATGAAGCCAAAAAAATACAAGTGAATGTAATAGAACTGAAGTGAATTCAAGTGAATTAAATAGAATTCAAGTGCATTCAATAGAATTCTAGTGAATTCAACAGAAGTCAAGTGAATTTAATAGAATTCAACAAAATTGAAGTAAATTTAACAGAATTGAATAAATTCGATACAAAATCAATATGATTTAATAGAATTCGTGTCAATCCATTAGAATTCAAATGAATTGAACATAATTCAAGTGAATTTATCAAAATTTCAGTGAATATAATATTATTTCATAGAATTATATAGAATTCAAGTGAATTTAATGGCATTCAAGTAAGAAAAATGGAATTTAATTGAATGCAATAAAATTAAAGTAAATTCAAGAGATATTAATAAAATTTAAATAAATTTGATAGAATTCACCAAAATTGAAGTAAATTTAGCAGAATTGAATAAATTCCAAACAAAATCAAGATAATTTAATAGAATTCGAGTGAATTCATCTTAATTTAAGTAAATTCAACAGAATTCAAGTAAATCTTATATGATTAAATAGAATCATATAGAACTCAAGTGAATTTAATAGCATTCAAGTAAAATAAATAGAATTTAATTGCCTGCAATAGAATTAAAGTAAATTTAAGAGATTTAAATAGAATTCGAATGAATTCAATAAAATACAAGTGAATGTAATCGAATTCAAGTGAGTTTAATAAAAATGAAGTGAATTTAATATAATTAAAGTGAATTCAAGTGAATTCAAGTGAATTCAAGTGAACTTAGCAGAATGGATGTGAGTTTCATAAAATTCAAGTATGTTTAATATAATTAAAGTAAATTCAACATAATTAAAGTGAATTCAATAGAATTTTACAAAATTGAAGTAAATTTAACAGAATTCAACAAATACGATGAAAAATCATTAAAATTTCATATAATTCGAGTGAATCCATTAGAATTAAAATTAATTTCACAGAATTCAAGTAAGTTTAATAGCATTCAAGTAAAATTAATAGAATTTAGTTGCATGCAATAGAATTAAAGTAAATTCAAAAGATGGCATTCAATAGAATTCAAGTGAATTCAGCAGAATTGAAGTGAGTTTCATAAAATTCAAGTGAGTTCAATATAATTAAAGTAGATTGAATAGAATTAGAGTGAATGTATTATATTCTAAGTAAATTCAATAGATTTTAATATAATTCAAGTGAATTCAATGGAATTCAAGCCCATTTAATAGAATTCAAATAAATTCATCAGAATTAAAGTGACTTTAATCAAATTCAAATGAATTAATTATAATTAAAGTAAATTTAATTAAATTCAAATGAATTCATCAGAATTTAAGTGACTTTAATCAATTTTAAGTGAATTTAAGACAATTAAAGTGAATATAACAGAATTCAATAAAGTCGATACAAATTTAATAGAATTTAATAGAATTAAATTGAATCTATTTGAATTCAAATGAATTTAATCAAATTTAAGTGGATGCATCAGAATTTGAGTGAATTCAACAGAATTCAAGTAGATTAAATAAAATTCAAGTGATTTCAACATAATTCAACAGAATTGAAGTGAATATAATATAATTACATAGAATTACATAGGATTACACACAATTCAAGTGAATTTAATAGAATGCAATTGAATTAAAGTAAATTCAGCAGATTTCAATCGAATTCAAATGAATTCAATAAAATTCAAGTGAATGCAATAGAATCCAAGTGAGTCTAATAGAATTGAAAAGTATTTAGGTAAATTCAAGTAAATTCAATAGAATTCAAGTTCATTCAATAGACTTCAAGTGAATTCAATATAATTCAAGTGAATATAACAGAATTCAATACATTTGATACAAATTTAATAGAATCTAATAGAATTTGATTGAATCTGTTAGAATTCAAATGAATTTAACGAAATTTAAGTAAAGGCATTAGAATTAAGTGAATTCAACGGAATCCAAGTGATTTCAGATAATTCAACAGAATTCAAGTGAATATAATATAATTACATAGAATTACATAGGATTACACATAATTTAATTGAAGTTAATATAATGCAATAGAATGAAAGTGAATTCAATAGATTTCACTGAAATTCAAATAAATTCAATAAAATTCAAGTGAATGCAATAGAATTCAAGTGAGTCTGATAGAATTGAAAAGTATTTAAGTAGATTCAAGTAAATTTAATTGAATTGAAGTGAATGCAATAGATTTCAAGTTAATTCAATAAACTTCAAGTAAATTCAAAAGACTTCAAGTGAACTTAAGAGAATTCAATCAATTTAATACAAATTCAAAAGAATTTGATATAATTCGAGTGAAGCCAATAAAATTCAAGTGAAATCCATAGAATTCAGATAAATTGAAGCGCATTAGATTTGAATGGAATTTAGGGAATGCACGTGGATTCATGTCCTTAGATTCATGATGAGTTAAAGTGAATTAAAATGGAATTCAAGTTTTCCACGTAAACTCCATATAATTTGCTGAAATTCAATGGATTTGAATGGAATTTGACAGAATTGAAATGAATTACAGGCGATACACGTGCATATACAATATGAATTGAAGTGAATTCAAAACTTACATATTTATAATGGTACCCCCGAATTCATTACTATTTAACTCTAATAACACGCGTTCTCCAGCAGAAAATCGTTCTTCCCCGCTAAATTATTGATTGACGCCGCGAATAATTATTTCCTCTGGTGATTCCGAGGGCTCGATAAATCTGTTTTTTTTTCTCTTCGATTTAAAGCAAGTAGAAGGAAACGAATGGCACAAGAGTGTCGAGTCACGCTCCTGGAGTTATAGCCTCCTGCAAGCATTGTCTCTCTCACTCAGGAGCGTATTCACTCCCTACTTCCGTTCTTCTCTATCGACT
>JAUELO010000089.1:996310-1011939 GCA_032357855.1 Amphibolips quercusostensackenii | reverse complement strand
TGAATTGTTTTTTTCACAATATTAAGTTACATACCGATTGAATATTAATTTTTCTTTATCAGGTAACATAAAATTATTATTTATTTAAAGGTTATGTAATTTAATATTGGCTCTAATTTGTATTATAAAAGTTTATTCAGATTTAAAATACCCCTATTACAGTTACGTAATTTTAAAAATGTTTCTGATATTGTGAAATGAGTGAATTCTTTTTTCAAAATTATATGTACATATGCTTTAATTTTTTTTTGAATTAGTTTAAAATGTTTTTATTAATTCAAAGTTTTATAAAACTGTAAGTTAAAAATTATTTAAATGCTTCATTGGAGATAATCATTTAATGCTTATTATGTTCTGAGCTGATTATTTAATTATATGCTGATAATTTTTTTTTAAATATTAAATTGCATAAAGATTAAGTTTTAATTATTTACTGTTAATTAACATAAATTTATTATTCACTTTAGGGCTATGTAATTAAATATTTTATTACAATTATATCATTTTTTAAAATGTGCTTGATGTTGTGAAATGACTACCTGAATTTAATTTTTAACATTATATGGACATATGTTCAAATTTTTCCTGGAATTAGTATAAGAAGCTATAATTAATTCAAATTTCCAGAAACGGAATTTAAAATATAAAAAAATACATAAATTAGAAATTATTTGAATGTTTCAGTGAAATTAATGTTAAACATTATTTTATAATCAATATTTATATATCCTTATATTATTATTAATGTATTCTATTAAAACTTAAATTTTCTGGAATAATTTAAAAAGTTTATTAATAAATTTAATATGTATTAATTAAAGTTAAAAATTAACAAAAATATATAAAGTACAAATTATTTGAATGTTTTAATGAGAATAATAGTTTAGTTCTTTTTATGTCGTGAACTGATTAATTAATTATTAACTGATTCTGTTAAAACTTATATTTTCTGAAATTAGTTTAAAAGGTTATTGGTTAATTTAATTTTCATAAATGAAAGTTCAAATTAACATAACGAATTAAGTATAAATTATATAAATGTTTTAATGAACAGTTTAAGGCTTCTTTTTTGCGAAATAATTAATTAACAATTAGCAGATTAATTTTATTATGATATTAAATAAAGATTATAATTTAGTTTTTTGTAAAATTAAGTAAAATAAATGATGAATTACTTGAAGGTTGAATAATCGGATATTGGATATAATTTGCATAATAAAAGTTTATTTATATTTAAAATAGCCCTATTCCACCACTTATGTATATAATTTTTCAAATGTATCTGGAGTTGTGAAATAAGTCTCTGAATTCAGATTTTGAAAATTATATGTAGATATGATTTCATTTTTTTCTGAAATCAGTTTAAGATTTCTAATAATAATTCAGATTTTCATTAAAATATAAAGTAGAAATTATTTGAATGTTTTATTAAAAATAATTGTTCATTGATTTTTATGCTGTAAATTGATTGATCAATTACTGATTTATTTTTTCACAATAATAAATTGTACAAAGATTGAATTTTATTTTTTTGTTAAGTAACACGAATTGTTTATTTACATTAAGATTATGTGATTTTGTGATTTTGTGATTTTTTTTTATTGTAAAGTTTAAATGCAATTAATTTTTTGATGATTTTTTAATAATTAAATATCGGATCAAAATATTATTTTTAAAATTAAAGGTAATAATGTTTTAATTATTTAGCAATGTATTTTGATACGCTGTTATTTTTCTACTGAATTTTTTTTTTTTAAATCAAGGTTTTAATGATTTGACGATGTAGTATTAACACCTTGATTTACAAAACTGTCCGTGAAAGTACCGATTTTGTAATTCGAAACGACTGATCTAGTCAATGAAAGTTACAGTTTTGATAATTTAAAATTACTGATTCAGTAAGTGGACGTTTACTGCTTTTTATTTAAAATTAAAATCTCCTTTGATTGAAATATCAACTATGACAGTTTTTGTTGGCAATTCATCTTGTTTTATTGAAAATTCAACTACTTGGTTGAAAGTTGAACTACTTTTTTGAAAATTCATTTATTGGTTGACGCATCATTTTATGCAGTTGAAAGCTAAACTACTCGTTTAAAAATTAATTTTCCTTAGTTAAAGATTTATCATTTTAGATTTAAAATCATCTCTATGGTTGAAAATTAAACTATCTTGTTAAAGATTCGTTGTTTTTTGGTTGAAAATTCGTATTTTTTTATTTAAAATTTTAGAACATGGTCAGAAGTAAAAGCTATGTAAAAATACAATTTTTTGGTAGAAGATTCATCATTTTAGTTGAAAATTTACCTTTTTGGTAAATATTGAACTGTTTAGCTGAAAATTCCTTTTTTTCTGTTAAAAATTAGTTTTGTTGATTAAAAATTGAACTGTTCTATTTTTGGATAATTTTCTTATGTGAAATTTGAACTGCTCCGTTAAATTTGTTTGTTTTTTGGATTCATCATTTTAGTCGAAAATGCATCTGTTTGCTCAAAAATTGAATCATTTTTTTTAAATTATTTTTTTTTGGTTCAAAATTAATTTTTTTAATTGACAATTTGACTATTCTATTTTTTGTTTAAAATTGATCTTTGTTCATTGGAAACGTAACTGTTTGGTTGGAAATGCATGTATTTTTTTGAAAATTTGTCTTTTACAGTAGAAAATTCAACCACTTGGCTGAAATTTAAATAATTTTGTTGAACATTTTTTTTGTAATGATTTGTCATTTGAGTTGAAGAATTATCTGTTTTGTCGAAAAATTTAATTATTTTTGTTAAATTCGTATTTTTTGCTTGAAAATTAATCTTTTTTAGTTAAAAATTAAACTTTTTGACTAAAAATTTGTCTTTTGGTTAAATTGGTAACTACTTGGTTGAAATTTGTACTATTTTTTTAAAAACTCATTTTTTTTGTTTGAAAATTCATCATTCAAGTAGAAAGTTCATGTCTTTTAGTGAAAATTCAACTATGTTCTATAACCTTGTTCTTTTTTGTTAATAATTATTTTTGGTCATTAAAAATTAAACCATTCCATTTTTGATTGGAAATGAACTTTTTAAGTTGGAAATTCTATAGATAAGATCATTTAAAATGACCGATACAATCAGTGATTAAAATCAAGTGATTAAAAAAATCACTTTTCACTGAGTTGTCAGTCGTCAAATCGTCATGATTTGGATGAATAAAAAATTTCATAAAGTTCATAAAGTTTCATAAGGCCATTTTCCAATTGGCCTAAATACGCCCGGCGAATTTCGCGAGACGATTTTGTGTGATTATTATCGTTGTTTGGTATAGCATTTCTCGCAGAGAAAGTGACCCGTTCTTTTGGCCATTCGTGAAAATTATTCGCACAAGACGCTTTCTTCAATAAATAATTAATCGCCGAACCGAAGTTAATAAATCCGTCATTTCTTTTATACATCATAATTTCTGCGATTTTTTTCAAAGAGCGATAAGCCATATTCTTGATGCGATTGGACTTATTCGATCATGCATTAAATTAAATAACTGCTGCACATAAATTTAGGTTTAATAAAGCCAAAAGAATAAATATGTCAGAGCAATTATCCTTGAAAAAATGCATTTTGTTCAACTTGACATAATAGACATAATAATATAATATTATTATTATTTATAACAACCATATTTCTTATCAATACTAAGTGTTCATAAAAAAAATTAAAAATGTATTATTGTGCAAGGTTGTAGGTCAGGGAAAGCTGGAAATTAGGGAAAAGTAAGGAAATTAAAAAAAAAAAAAATTGAAATTGTGTTATTCTGTTTTAGAAAAATGTATTTTTTACATGCTTTCTCCTGACAATTATATTTTTAATTAAAAATTGTATTTTTTGATTGCGAATTAACAATTTTGTTAAAAATTCATCCTATTTGGTTGAAATTTCCTCTTTTGGGGTTGAAAACTATTCTATGTTTGATTCAAAATTGCACTATTTTGTTGAAAATTCAACTATTTGGTTAAAAATTAAACTTTTTGGTCAAAAATTCAAGTGCTTGGTTAAAAATTCATGTAGATTGTTTATAATTTATCTATTTAATTGAAAATTAATCTTCTTAATTAAAACATCAACTTTTGGTTGAAAATTCATCGCTTTGTTTGAATCTTAAACTTTTTTCTTTAATCTTCTTGGTTGAAAAATAATCTGTTTTGGTTGAGAATTCAGTTGAAAATTCGTCTTTTTGGTTAAATTCAACTGTTCTTCATTTAAAATTAAAATCTTTTGTGGTTGAAAATTTAAATAATTTTAAAAAAAAAATTTGTTTATTGCTTTAAAAATTTATCTCTTTTGGTAAAAATTGTACATTTTTTTGTTAAAAATGCAACGTTTATGTTGAAAATTAATCATCTTTGGTTAAGGCTTATTTAAAATTATAATATTTTTTGTTGAAATATCTGCTATTACATTATTCGTTGAGAATCCAGCTTTTTATATTGATAATTCAATTACTTGGTTAAAGGTTGAACCACTGTGTAAAAATAATTTTTTTTGTAGAAGATTTACTATTTTACTTAAGATTTTTTTTTGCTTGTAAATTTCTTTTTTTTTACTGAAAATTAAACTATTCCTGTAAAATGTTTATGATATTAGTTGAAAATTTAACTACTTTGTTGAAAAACCATCTTTTTTTAATCAACTAAAAAATTTAATTATTCCATTTTTGGTTGAAAATTCTTTTTTTTTTTTAAATTGAAAATGCCACTACTATGGGGTAAAATTTGAACCAACTGAAGAAAAATGTATTTTTCTGGTTATAGGTTCATCTCTTTAGTAGAAATTTGGACTATTTTGTCGCAAATTCTTTTCTGTTTTGGTGAAAAATGAATCTTTTTAAACTTAAAATGTATCTTTTCCATTTTTGGTTGAAACTTGATATTTTTTTGTTGAAAATTTGTCTTTTGGCTTGAAAGTTCAACAATTTAGATGTTTTTATTTCTTTTGGGGCTGCAAAATTGTTGTATATAAATAATTCGTTTTTTGGTTAGAAAATTTAATTTCTTGGTTGAAAGTTGATCTGCTATGTTAGAAACTCATTTTCTTGTTACTGATTCATCTTTTGTGGTTAATAATTTATCTTTTCTAGTTAAAAATAATTATTTTTTTGAAAATTGATGTATTTTGTTGCAAATGCAATATTTCACTTATATTGAGAACTCGAATTTTGGAAAATTAATCTTCCTATGGTTGAAAATTCTTTTTTTTTTTTGTTGAGAATTCATCTTTGTAGGCCAAAAATTCAACTATTTGGTTAATAATTCAAATATTTCGTTGAAAATAAAAAATTTTCGGTGATAATTCAAATCTTTTTTTTTTTTAATTTAACTATTTTGTTGAGAATTCGTATTTTTTGTTTAAACATCAACTATTATATTTTTCGTTAAGAATTCATCTTTTTTTGAAAATTCAACTTTTTGGATTAAAAATCCAAGTCTTTTTGTTTTAAGTTTAATATTTTTGTTTAAAAATTTAAGTATTTGGTTAAAAATTTAACTCTGTACGTAGAAAGTTACAGTATTTGGTTAAAAATTCTTCTATTTTTTTTTAATTTAACTATTTTGTTGAAAATTGCAGCAGTTTGTTAAAAAGTCATATTTAGTTAATTTTGGTTGAAATAAATTAATGAATTTTTTCATTTAAATTTTAAATTGTTTATAAAAAATTTGCGATTGAAAATGTTAGAAGATTAAAAATTCTGCGAAAAATTAGACAAAAGTGCGGGAATTTTGAAAATGAAGTTTTGCGGCCACCCTGATTGTGATTCTGGGATTAATTGAACATGGATCAGCGATCATGCACTAATTATATACAAACACACTGAAAACAAGGTTAACAAGAAGAGGTTAAAAGCATTGATAATTAAAGTGTCCCTTTTTCTCAATAACAGTGTCCATTGCAATAAATTTTTAAGATTTATAGTTCCATATAACAATTGTGGATATGAGTTTAATGCCACCATAAAAGAGTATTGCATTAATTAAAAATATAATTTATCAGCTATTAAATGTGTCCACTGTCCACATCTATTAATTAAAATTAATTAAGTTAATTACATCTTGAACGTGTAACAGGCTTGCAAAAACTTATATCAAGAGACACAAAATTTAATTGAAGACCGGACAAGTTGCAATTTAGTCATGACATTTCAATAAGTCGACATCAATCCAACAGTGAAATTTCCTTAAATTTGATGTTTTTTCTCTATCTGAAGCTGATTTTGAATGTATTTAAAATGTCAGTTCATTGGACAGTGATGGCCAGTTAAACTGATTTTCTCATGCAGTTAGTCGGTTTTATAACGGCCATGAAGACTGTCAGTGATTCCCTGTTGGCGTATATCCTATAATGATACGTTTTATGTTAGTTCAATACCCACAATTAAGTAACCTTCTATTATTATTTTTAGCTGTATCGAAAACCCTGTTTACTTTATTTTATGAAGTTTTGCGGAAACGTATAATAATAATAATATCAGACTGTCTTTTTTAAAGAAGGTCCTACTTCTTACCTCAATTTCTCCTAATTTGATCTTTCTTAAATTCATTGTGTTCTTTGTAGGCTATGCTTAACTGTTTTCAATTTACGATCATCTTCATGTCGATCAGATTATACGTGCTGATTCGATGACTTATTAATGAGTCAAAAACGATTTTCAAATCAGTTAATTTGAGTTTTTGATCAAATTCGTAATTTTAAATTATTTAGTCTGTTGAATTTTGAACTAAAAAAGGTTAACTTTAAAACAAAAATGAAATAGTTAAATTTTTAATCAAAATATAAATCTTAATTGAAAAACAACAAATTGTCAACAATATAGTTAAATTTTCGAAAAAAATGGAACAATTTTCACTTAAAATGATTAACCTCCATTAAAAGAATTATTTTTTAACAAATTAGTTTAACTTTCAACAAAAAAAATAAATTTTCAACCAAGAAGATTTATTGTCTACCAATAAAGACAAATCTTTAACAAAAACATGGAATTTCAATAAAATAGTTGAATTGTCCTCTAGCAATGACCAATTTTCAACCAAAAATGAGATACTTAAATTTTTTAAATAGCAAAATTAATTTTTACTGAAATATTTAAGTTTTTAGCAAAGTAAATGCATTTCTAACAAAATAGTTGAATTTTCAATTTAAAAAGATACATTTTCAACTGAAATGATGAATCTTCAACCAAAAAAAAAAACAATTTTCATCAAAATACATGAATTTTCAACCAAGTACTTGAATTTGCTACAAAAAAAGATTGAATTCCGACCAAAAATGTAATAGTTAACAGAAAAAAACAACAAATTTTCGAACCTCTTAGATGAATATTTAATTAAAATAATGAATTTTCAAAGGAGAAAATTACTTTTTAATAAAGTATTTCATCTTTTTACCAAAAAATATGAATTTTCAACCAAGAGGATTAATTTTCTACTGAAAAAGACAAATTTTCAAGAAAATACAAGAACTTTAACGATAAAGTTGAATTTTTCAATAAATAATGTATCTGCGACTAAAAGAATATATTTTTAACAAAGCAGTTCAAATTTTAAACAAGTAGTTAAATTTAACATATTTTTATTTTTTTAACATATATAATTTAACAAGTAGTTGAATTTTCAAACGAAAAATGAGTTTTATGCAAAGAAGATTAGTTTTCTATCAAATAAGACAAATTTTTAACATAATGCATGAATTTTAAACTAAGTATTTGAATTTGCAAATGAAAATAATCGATCTGTAACAAAAAATTGAATAGTATATGTTCAATGAACAAAATTAAATTTCAACCAAAGAAAAACTGATTCCCCCTCAAAAATTATATTTTTAATCTTAGTGATGAATTTTCAATTAAATTAATGGATCTTCGAACAAAACAATTAATTTGTAACAAAGTAGTTCAAATTTCATCCCAAAAACATAAACTTTCAACCAATATTACTTTTTTTTCTAAAAAAAAAAACGAATTTTTAACGAAACACAAGAATTTTCAACAAGAAAGATAAATTTTCAACTAAGATAATTAATCATTGATCAAAAGAATAAATTCTTAATAAAGCAATTTAACTTTTAAACAAGAAGTTGAGTTTTCAAAAAAAATAAATAAATTTTTTGCGAAGAAGATCAGTCTTCTACCAAATAAGATGAATTTCCAATATAATGCATGAATTTCAAACCAAATATTAAAATTTTCAAATAGAAAAAATACGAATTTTCCACAAAATACTAGAATTTTTTTTACAAAAAAAATGAATTTTCATTTTGAACAGGTGCATTTTTAACTAAAATTATAAATCATTGACCAAAACAATGAATTTCAACCAAATCGTTGGGTTTTTAACTAAACACGGTAATTTTGTAAGCAAAAATTTAATAGTTTAATTGTTAGGTAAAAAATTAATTTCGGACTATAAAAACACCAAATTTTCAATAAAATAGTTAAATTCTGAAGCACAGAGATAAATTTTCCACTAAACATAAAGTATGAATTCTCTACAAAAAACGTAATAGTTAATACTTAAAACAAATATTTTAATTTTTTATGAAAAAGCTTTTTATATTTCCACCAAAATAAAATTTTCATTTCAAATGAAAATCAGTGTAATTTAACGAAAAAGGCGAATTTTTAACAAAATAGTTGAATCCTCGACGAAATAGTTGAATATTTATGGTAACTAAAAAAAGATAAACTTTTAACCAAAATTTTAATAGTACAATTTTCAGTCAGTTAACAAAACTACCAATAAGGACAAATGGATTTAATCAGTAACGTCCACTGACCCAATCAGTAATTTGGTATGATCTTAAAATTCTTAACTGTATCTTTCATTGATTAAATCAGTCATTTTGAATGACGTAATGAGTATCTTTCACTAATTACATCAGTAATTTTAAATAATCTAATTCGTAACTTTCAATATGCTAATGGCTTATTTATTATTAATTTAATAAATTCAATAATATGTAGGATTTTAATGAAGAATTTTAATTTATAAATAATATTGAATAAATCATCTGTTCAAACGACTGTTTTGCCAGTAGAAATTACTGCTATTTTAGTCAAAGCATGCTTGATGAATTGATTCAGTCAAATTTTAAGTGATGCACATATTTATTATTACATATTTAGCCATATGCATATATAATAAAAAAACTGTACCCCCTACCACAGCCCCCAAAGTACTTCCTTCCTCACCAAGTGAGTCGCGCCTACCCTGAAAAGGAAATGGCCTAATGGTATAATAATAATAATACTACAAGACTTTCGTTTAATAATTATAATGATTTCAATTTTAATACTTCAAGCGGGCAAAATTGATAAAGTCCGGAAATTTTTGGGCATTTTCAGATCAAATATTTTTACTATTCTAACACATTTTAACACATTCTAACACATTCTAACACTAAAAGCATGTACGTATATGCATATGTGTGTGCATGTGTATGTATGCATACATATATGTGTGTTAGTTAGTATAAATATATATATATATATGCTTTTGGTGTCGTACTCAGAGGACGACCACCACACTGCTGAAGGCTGGTGATCTTCACAGTATACTCCAACCAAATACGACTCTTTCTATTTCACGGAGTGAGTCTCGCCTACCCCGAAATGGAAATGGCTTAATGGTACGATAATAAATAATATAATATATATATATATGTGTGTATTAATATTATATATAATATATACATATATAATACATATAAATATTAATTTGAGTGTACATATTAAGTTATGACATAAATTCCGAGGCACACAAATGCTTATAATTTTGTCTTTTTCTGTTACAGGTGAGTGTCTAACATTTATCTTTACGAGAAGGATTTCTTTGTGAGTATGTGTCAGAGAATATTCCAAGTTAAATGAAAACGAAAAATTTAACAAGAAAAATTGTAAAGATGTTTCAAAGATAAAAGATGAGAACGAAATGGCTGTTCATAAAAGTCGTCGTTTATATGTCATTATCCATTGGACCCGGACGTTATTCAATTTTCATGAATGCAGAACAATACTATAGTTATTAACATTATTACACAATTATCTGTCGAAGCACGTGACTGGCACAGTATGTGTATTGTTTTCTGGTCCCCGTATTCGGCTCATCGGTTTCGAGTCCTATCAAGTAGGGCGCGTCGTTAGTCGTTGTATTTCGTTCTGGATGTAGAAGGAAACAGGATGAGAGGATATGCTGGTCCCGCAGGAACAGTGAACAATCAGCGTCCATTAATTAGCAAAATCAATACCTGCCTTTCTGTGTAGTGACATGCGAACTCGCGATATTCGCATGAATGGCTGCAATTCGTGAGGCTGGGTTCGAATTTCAGCCGCGATTATATGCGTCATCTGACGCATGTTCTCATATTCATATAATAATACCCAATCTTCCTCTAACACCTTTTCGAAATGCATATATCACACAGACGACGAAACCTAATCCGGTGGTGGATTATATAACTTTTCACTTCCACTTCTACTTTTTCGAAATTCACGTCGGTTGTCTTTTTTTTTTGAGATTTTAATTAGCATGACTATTAAAAAAAAACAACGTGAATTTAGTGGAATTCGGTACCTTTACTTTAATTTCTTCTAGCTCTTGGTCAAACTCGAATTTTTTCCGTTTTAAGGTATTCTTAAGGCGTGAACCTCAAGCTGTAAAACAAACCCAATTGGTGGCGGCCTTGCGGACTTTACTTGAAAAATCGTTAGTAAATACAATGGAGTCAGCCAAGGACGATTTGAGATACATTCTTTTTGCATTCCATTTTAAAAAAATTTACCTGAGGTGACTGAAATAATTTTGTTAACCTTCGGAGAAGGTACAGTGATACATAAAACGTGTAGGAAGTTGTTCCAGAGATTTTACATTAGTGATTTTCGAAATAAAATGCAAAAGGGATTCAGTATTTCAAATCGTCCTTGTCTTACGCCAATGTATTTAATAATGATTTTTGAGGTTAGGTCCGCAGGGCCGCCACCTATTAGATTGTGTTTTAAAGCTCAAGGTTCGCCTTTTAAATCTTTCGTTTTTACCAATATTTTGGGATGGTTGTTTCTAAATTCTTCTAAAAGAGTATAAAATTATGTGTCTAAATCCAAAATTTTAATTGAAGTTAATACAAGTGAATCCTGAAACAGATCTACACTTAAATTGAGTATAGATAACTTCTAGAAATGTTTCTCTAAATATACCGTCTTCTTCGATACTTTTCTACACTCTAAATTTGCATCAGACAAAAGTGACTGATTCAGGGTCAATTTTGATAGGTTTGAAATCAGTTTTGACTGATTCAAAAAATAATTCAGATTCGACGATTGAAAAATCAGTCAAAAGTGATTTTTCATATAAGTTATTTCAACTCACCGATTAAATCAATTCTTTTAAATGACCCAATCTGTTGAATTTGCCTAGCTAAAAAAGATCAATTTTCAACCATAAATGAAGTAGTTGAATTTTCAATCACAAAATTATTTTTCAGCAAAAAAATTAAATCTTGAACAAAGAAGTTACATTTTCGACAAAAGAGATTTTTTTTCTTGACTGAAATGATAAATCTTCAATTCTTTAACGAAAAGAATGAATTTTTAACAAACTAGTTCAACTTTCAACCAAGTAGTTGAATTTTCAACCAAGAAGATTAATATTATACCAAAAAAGAGGAATTTCCAACAAAGTATATAAGAATTTTCAAGCAAAAACTTGAATTTACAAATACAAAAAAATATATTAATTTTCAATAAAATAGTTCAATTTTCAACCAAATATATTAGTTTTTAACAAAGCAGTTCAACTTTTATCCAAGTAGCTAAATTCTAAAAAAAAAAATTATTTTCTGCTAAAAGATTTATTTTATGCAAAAAAAGAATCTTTTACAAAATATATTAGTTTCACACTAAATAGTTTAATTTTTCACTAAAAAGATAAATTTAGAACTGCAAAGATAAATATTCAACCAAGTAGGTAAATTTTCAAACAAACAAAAACTGAATTTTCCGACATGAAGATTAATTTTCTACAGAAAAAGAATGATTAGCAAAATACATGAATTTTACACCAAATAGTTGAATTTTCAACTAAAAAAAAAATCGATTTTCAACTTTTCAAACGGTGAATCTTCAACCAAGTGGTTCAATTTTCAAACAAACAAAAAATGAGTTTTCCGCCAAGAAAATGTATTTTCTACAAAGAAAAAAGTGTTTGAAACAAAATACATGAATTTTACGCCAAGAAAATACATTTTCTATAAAAAAGAGAAGAATGTCCGGCAAAATACATAAATTTTATACTAATCAGTTGAATTTTCAACTAAACAAGATCAATGTTCAACTAAAATAATGAATCTTCAATCAAGTAAGTTAATTTTTAAACAAACATAAAATAAATTTTTCGCCAAAAAGATACATTTGCTGCAAAAAAAAAGAAGTATCTGAAGCAAAATACATAAATTTTACACCAAATAGTTGATTTTTTAACTAAAAAAGATCAATTTTCAACTGAAACGATGAATCTTCAACCAAGTAGTTCAATTTTTTAAACAAACAAAAAATTAATTTTCCACCAAGAAGATTAATTTTCCACAAAAAAAAGAATGATCAACAAAGTGCATGAATTTTACACCAAATAGTTGAATTTTGAACTAAAAAAGAACAATTTTTAACTTGTCAAATTATGAATCTTCAACCAAATAAACCAAGTTCAATTTTCAAACAAACAAAAAACGAATTTTTCGCCAAGAAGATACAATTTTCTACGAAAAAAGAAGAATTTTTAGTAGAATGCATTTATTTTACACCAAATAGTTGAATTTTCAACCCAAAAGATCAATTTTGAGCTGAAATGACAAATCTTCAATGAAGTAGGTCAATTTTCAAACATACTAAAAATAAATTTTCCGACAAGAAGATACATTTTCTACAAAAAAAAAGAGAAGAATGTCAAGCAAAATACATGAATTTTACACCAAACAGTTGAATTTTCAACTAAAAAAGATCAATGTTCAACTAAAATGGTGAATCTTTAATCATGTAGGTCAATTTTCAAACAAACAAAAGATTTAATTTTACGCCAAGAAGATACGTTTTCTACACAAATAAAAGAATAATGTCAAGCAAAATACATGAATTTTACACCAAACAGTTGAATTTTTAACTAAAAAAGATCAATGTTCAACTGAAATGGTGAATCTTCAATCATGTAGGTCAATTTTCAAACAAACAAAAAATGAATATTCCGCCAAGAAAATGTATTTTCTTGAAATTTGATGAATGAATTTTCCATTAAAAAAGATCAATTTTCAATTATGAATCTTCAACCCAAAAAAATGAATTTTGAACAAACTAGTTCAACTTCAACCAAGTAGTTGAATTTTAAACCAAGAAGATTAATTTTCTATCAAGAAAGATGAATTACAAAGCAAAAAAGAAAACAAGAAATTATATCCAGAAAATTAAATTTTCAACTAAAAAAATTAATTATAAAAAAATAGTTAAATTTTCAACCAAACAGATGAATTTTCAACTAAAATTATGAATCACTAACAAAAAGAATGAATTTTTATCAAAACAGTTCAACTTTTATTCAAGTAGTTAAATCTTCAAATAAAGAAAAATAATTTTCAACCAAGATAAATTTTCAACTAAAATAATGAATCGTTAACCGAAAGAAAAAATGTAAAACAAAGCAGTTCAATTTTCAAGCAAACAGTTGAATTTTCTAACAACAACAAAAATCAATTTTGCGCTAGGAAGAATAATTTTCTACCAAAAAAGACGAATTTTTATTAAAATACTTGAATTTTCAACCATGTAGTTGAATTTGCAACAACAAATAATAATTTTCAACCAAACATTAATTTTCAGCTAGATTGATAAATCTTCAACCAAAAAAATTAATTGTCAAACAAGAAATATTTTCTGCCAATAAATACAAATTATTAACAAAATACATGAAATTTCAACCAATTAGTTGAATTTTCAACTATAAAATATCAATTTGCAATCAAAAATCAAATAGATAAATTTGCATTTGAAAATTTAATTTTTAACAAAAAGTAACAAATTTTCACCAAAATAGTTAAATTTTCAACCATAAAGATGAGTTTTCAACTAAAATCAGTAATGTTGAATGACGTAATCAGTTAATTTCAGTGTGTTAACCAGTCATTTATGGTAAATTTTAATAATTTATAAAAATTTAGCAATCTAATGAATTTATTTAAAAAATAACTTTAGTATTTTGTTATAGCAGACAAATCATTCACTTCTATTTACTGGAAATCATTAATTCTGAGTTACTGTTTGATTCTGTCAGTCTTCTTGACTGATTTATATATTAAAACTACTATTTTGTCAGTAGGAATAATTGATTTTACAGTCAAAGCATGCTAGATTAATTTAGTCAGTAATTTTTTGACTGATTTAAATTTAGATTGTAATGTTCCTCTCTAGGTCCAACATTCCTTGAATTTGTAAGCACAGCCATAGGTAAAAATGCCTTCAAAGCTCATTTTCAGTCAATCCTCTGAGTGGAGTGATTATTTCCGGAAAGGCTTGATAAATCCATGACAGATAGCAGCTGTCAAAAACTTGATGCCAAAAAGTACATCCACGACTTGTTTCCGTCCGAATGGTAAGTTTCGGATTCGCCTACACGAGGATCCGTCTGAATGGAAATTCCCCGACAAGACACACTTGTACACAAGCCAGTCAATGGCAAAGTCGATAGAGCGGCATCGAGTTATTTTTGCGTTGCGTCTAGCGAGGGAGCGGAAAGGAAAGAGAGTGTGCTAATGCTTATGCGGAAGAGAGAATAGGGCGTAGGGAATACAAGAGAAAGGGAAAAACAGTAATAAAGGGAAAGAGTGCAAGAGGGAAAGGGATCGTGAGTAGGAAAACAGGGGATTTACGGGAGAGAGAAAGAGAGACTTATCACGGTCGAGCTTTAGCGAAGTAGGTAGGGGCTACGCATGTCAACTGGAGGGCATTCAACTATCGATCGATAGTCCTGGCTACCCCTCAGCAAAACCTCACTCTTTTTCCTCTCTTCCTGTACCTCCTGTCCCTTTCCTGGTTTACCCTTCTCTCCTTCACTCTCTACAATCGACACATCATATCTTCCTTCCTCTCTTCAATTTTACACACATACAGAAGCCTGCAAAGC
The DNA here is from genome assembly GCA_032357855.1 of Amphibolips quercusostensackenii. Taxonomy (NCBI): domain Eukaryota; kingdom Metazoa; phylum Arthropoda; class Insecta; order Hymenoptera; family Cynipidae; genus Amphibolips; species Amphibolips quercusostensackenii. Next base: position 996,761 of record JAUELO010000089.1, on the reverse strand, counting down.
TTTAGCTAGCCTGCATCGTCTTACACCGTTTTATCAACTTGTCGCCTACTGGTCTTGAAATCCTTATAAAGATACCTAAGACCCTGTAGAGGAAGAAGTGGTGGACTTCAGGATGTCGCAAACTGCTTGCTTTTCAGTTTTTTCAATTGAAATGAAAAATAAGCTTCTAGCTAGTTATGTAGCTGATCCTTCTGCTAAATGCTTGATTGGTTGACGCCTTTTCCAACTAGTTTACGCTTGAGCTAACTAAGCAACGCCTGCGCTAACTGAATGGCGCTAACTGAATGCTGCTAACTGAATTCCGCTAATTGAATGGCGCTTACTCTAATCAGTTGATGCTTGAGCTAACTAAATGACTTATGAGCTAAGTAGTTGATTGTTTGAGGTCTGAGAGAGCCAAAAGAGGTTGGTTCCAATTGGTTGATGCTTCAAGTGTCTAAATGACGTTAGC
>JAUELO010000089.1:939789-950655 GCA_032357855.1 Amphibolips quercusostensackenii | reverse complement strand
ACAATCTTGTTTTATATTTTTACATTAATAATTGGAAATGCAATATTTCCTGCACGCTGTAGCGCGCTTGCTAGTCCGTATTAAGGGAAGATAAGAAGTAGGGTAGATTCTAATCAGTATAGAAAGGAGTAAAGGTGATCATTTTAATCAAAGGTCAAGCCGCATAGAATTGCAAGAATATACAATATACACAGCTTGAACTGGAAGAGCTTATCGTTAATCTTTATCGGATTAGAAGTGGCAGTAATGCAAAAACGGCTTAAAGACCGTGGATTCGATTTTCTCCTGCTTCGGTTATAGAGAGCAGGTGCAATGTAGAAGACCATACCAGTACCACGAGAGTATGGGAAGTTTAAATAGAATCGATTGCGCACCGATTGCCGCGATTCCGCTTTCCATATTGGATTTACTGGATCTCTTTGAGTACGACTAACGAGAATCGACTAATAGCTTCAAAGAATCTCATTGGCGAATCTTAGGGGCCATCCATAAACTACGTTACCAATTTTTGACTATTTTTTATCCCCTTCCCCTCCCCGTATAATATGCCTTCGTAGCCGTGCGGTAAACTATAAGCTTCGATAATAAATAAAGAATAATTAGAAATAATAAAGTACCAGAATTCATATCCCAAAATGCTCTCAAAATAAAGGCAATTAAGTAAATTTTTCAAGGAAATAGGGGAATAATAGTGCAACTAACAAAAATCGACTAATGCCTCCGAAGAATCTCATTGGCGGGTTTTAGGGGCTGTTTATAAACTACGTTACCAATTTTGGACTATTTTTTATTTTCCTTCCCCTTATGATATACCCACGTGACCGTGCGGTGAACTATAAGCTTTGGTATTAAATCAAGAATAATTAGAAATATTATAATACCAGACTTCACACCCAAAAGTAAAATGGAAAAATTTTGCTAAATAAAATTAATGTAGGTACCACATTAATAACCAAATAGTTCAACTTTTAAGTAAATGAGATGAATTTTTAACGAAATAGTTAATTTTTTAACTAAGAAAGATTAATTTTCAATCAAGAAGGATTACTTTTTTATCATGAAAGATGAATTTTTATTTCAAAAAGACGCCTTTCTAACGAAACTGTTGAATTTTCGACCAAAAAAGATTGCTTTGAAAAATAGTCGAATTTTTAACCAAATACTTGAATTTTTAACCTATAAAGATGGATTTTCAACCAAACGGCGAAATTTTTTAAGAAAAAAAATTTCCTACTATGAAAGATTAATTTTCAGTAAAAAAAAGAAGATTTTTCAACAAAACACTTGCATTTCCGACCAAATAAGATGATTTATTTAAAAGAAAGATGACTTTTTTACAATGAAAGATGGATTTTCAATCCGAAAGCATACATTCTTCAGTAAATTGTTTAATTTTTTACCACAGAAGAATACTTTAAGCAAGTAGTTGAATTTTCAACCTACAAAAGCCCCATTTTCAACGAAGTGGTCGAATTATCAAACAAAAATATTTTTCTACTACAAAAAATGAAGTTTTAATCCAAAAGGACACATTTTTAATAGAGCAGTTGAATTTTCGACCAAAAAAGGTAACCTTAACACATTGTTGAATTTTCAACAAAAGAGTTAAGTTTTCAAGCTAAAAAGTAAAATATTTTAGAATACAGTTGACTCTTAAACCGGAAAAGATAAATTTTTTAAACGAAATATGATATGAAATCAAGATACAGAAATTTTCAACTAAATTGTCGAATTTTAAACTGAAAAACACAAGTCTTTAACGAAAAATGTAATTGTTTAATCTTCAGTTCAAAAACTCAATTTTTAAGGAAACAAAAACGAACTTTCTACAAAACAGTTACATTTTTCACCAAGAGGATATATTTTCAACCAAATAGTTAAATTTTCAGCTTAAATGATGAATCTTTGCCAAAAAAAATGTTCAAGAAAAGAGTTCAAAGTTTAGCAAATCAGTTAAAGACGAATTTTAACAAAATGCATGAATTTTAAGACCAAAGATACACATTATGTACGAAACAGTTGAATTTCACACCCCAAAATATTAGTTGCCAACGAAAAAGTTTTTAATTGTCAATTAAGTCAATTTTTTGACTATAAAAGATCATTCTTTAATTAGAAATATCAATTTTCAACAAAAATGGAATAGTTACATTTTCAGTTAAAAAAATTAATACTCAACGAAAAAACGAATTTTTGAAAAGTAGTTAAATTTACAACCAAAGAAATGAATATTGAACAAAGTTGTTGAATTTTCAACCAAACATACGATTTTTTATCCGAAAAGATTAATTTTCTTCCAAAAATGACATTTTTTTAGCAAACCACATGAATTTTCAACCAAATGATGGAATTTTTTTTAAAAAAGATTAATTTTTAGCCAGATTGTTGAATTTGTAACCAAAAAAGTATCGATTTTAAACCAAAAATTGAACGAATTTTCATCTAAAAAATTCAATTTTTTTGCCAAAGAGATTAATCTTCAACTAATTAAGTGAATTTTTAACAGAGTAGTTCATCTTTCAATCAAGTAATTAAATTTCTAACTAAAAAAGATGAGTTTTAAACTAAAAAGGACGAATTTTCAAGTTAAAAAATTAGTTTTAACCAAAGCATTGCGTTTATAACCAAATAGTTAAGTTTTAAGAAAAAAAAAGAATTTTTAACAAAATAGTTAATTTTCAACCAAGAAAGACGAATTCTCCATCCAAAAGGACGACTTTTTAACGAAACTGTTGAATTTTCGACCAAAAATGATTACTGTAACAAAATAGTTAAATTTTTAACCAAATATTTGAATTTTAAACCTAAAAAGACGTATTTTCAACCAAATGGTTAAATTTTTAAACCAAAAATAATTATCTACCGTAAAATATGCAATTTTAAACCAAAAGAACAAATTTTCAACAACACAGTTGAATTTTCGAACAAAAAAGATATTGTAACACATTATTCCTAAATTTTTAACAAAATATTTAAGTTAAGAAAGATGACTTTTCAACCAAATAGTTGAATTTTTATGTAAAAGACATAAGTGTTCAACAAGAAATGGAATCGTTTAATCTTTAGTTTGAAAACTCAATTTTCAACCAAAAAAAAAACAAACTTTAAACAAAATAGTTAAATTTTTAACTATAAAGATAAATTTATCTACCAAGAACATTATTGTTCCACGAAAAAAGATTAATTTTAAACAAGATGCATGAATTTTCAACAAAATTGTTGAATTTTGAATACATATAGACGAATTATCTGCAAAAAAGCTAAATTTTTAACTATAAAAAATTCATTTTTAATTAAAAATAGCAATTTTTAACCAAAAATAGATGAAAATTTCTAGATAAAAAATTAATTGGCAAAAAAACAAAAAAATTTTAAAAAATTGTTCAAGAGATAAATTTTCAACTAAATGAATCTTTGCAACAAAAAAACATTTCAAGAAAAGAGTTCGAAATTCAACAAATTAGTTGAATTTCTAAAGGAAAAGACTCTTGTTTAGCCAGGAAGATTAGTTTTCTATTAAAAAGACGTATTTTTAACAAAAACATGTATTTTGAACCCAAAAATATAAATTCTGTACAAAACAGTTAAATTTTAAACCCCAAAATATGAGTTGTCAACAAAAAAGTTTTTTTTTTACTAAATAGGTAAATTTTAAAATAAATTGTTTGTTTTTTACCGAAATAGTTCAATTTTGAACTAGAAAAGATAAATTTTCAGTTAGAAATATCAATTTTCAACAAAAATGGAATAGTTACATTTTCGGTTAAAAAGATTATTACTCAATAAGAAAAACCAATGTTCGAAAAGTAGGTAAATTTACAACCAAGGAGATGAATATTCAACAAAATAGTTCAATTTTTAACTAAAAATACGATTTTTTACTCAAGAAGATTAATTTTCTACCAGAAATGACAAATTTTTAACAAAGTACATGAATTTTTAACCAAATAGTTGGATTTTTAACTAAAAAAGATAAATTTTCAACCAAATAATTCCATATTCAGCCAAAGAGATGGATCTTCAACTGATAAAATTAATTTTTAACAAAATATTTTATCTTCTAAACAAGTAATTGAATGTTTCACCAAAAAAGACAAATTTTTAGCTATGTCAATTATGTATGATTTCACATTTTACTTCATATTTTTCACATGTCATTGTTTTTATTGTCGAACTAACATCTTATTTCAGAGCTTATTTGAAGTAACCTTCGACAGATGACATGAATTTGATAACAGAAACAATGACATGTGGAAAATTAAAAGTAAAATGTGAAATGTAAAATGTGATACTAAGAGCCCGGATAAAAGAACCGGTTATAAATTTCTGTCACTCAACGAGAATTGGCTAAATCAGCTCTGTCCAGCAAAGGAAAATTCCAGAAATTTTCTTCGAAACGACTCAAATCGCGTGATTTTTTCACCTCCACTTTCCACTTCACCAGAGTAACCACCTTCATCTGTGCTTTGAGTAAATTTCTCCTCGCTCAACAGGCCTGGGCTAAATAACTTCCAAGGATCTTATTGGCGGATCTCATGTGCTTAGAACAACCCCTTCTTGAAAGTACCGTATGGATCCATATAATTTTGTGGAATATCGAGAAATCGAGAGATAGGCGCTGATGCGGAAGCATGTGGATCTCCGACTCAGTTCATTTCTCCCTTTCTTTCTTCATTTGAATCCTTTCCTATATAATTACGGTGTTACAGAATCGAAAATCTCGTGGTAGCTGTGAGAGGAAAGGACGAGCGATCGTCGTCGGTGAAAGACGACGACACGTGGGAATTAATGCAATCGTGCTGTACTATGTCCTCTTATCGCGCACGTGTTCCCGCTTGAGAAAACTTGCTGGCTGCGTTCATTAAAGCTTCGCGGACAACTAAAGTTAATCGCATCGCTTAACTCCTATGGCTCTGCTTTGAGGAGAATTATAAATGGTAAATGTATTGTCGACCTTCAGTTGGCTTAGATTCCAACTGACCTCAAAGGGCTGTCGGATTCAGTACAATTCAAAGGAATTGTCCAGCAAGCACTGGAAAAACTGGTTCCAATTTATCATAGAGCTTTGAAAAGCGTTCATTGAAACTTGGAGTCACGCTGCTCTTGCAGTAGAATCTTTACATAAAGAAAAACTTTTCCTTTTTTAAATTTAAAATCAATTAAAGTTTATTGCTCAGCTGAAATTCCTAGGATGAGAAAACTGTTTTTATGCTTGAACTAGGTAGGTGCCACGTCTCGGAACGCTAATTGAGCTATCAATCAATGAATTCAAAGGTATTGGATTTTGTTGGTATACTGGTCCAGTATCGACCAGAATACCAACAAAGCCAGCATTTTCTAATTCAATTCTTATCTGGTCAACTTCAGTATCAGCTAATCCCACAACACATTTCGAACAAGATATAACCATGGAACAAACCAAACATATAGTTGGGTTCTTTAATGGAACAGTATACCAACAAAATCAAACATATTCTAATTGAATTCTTGTCTGGTAACATCAATTAATATCAGTTAATCACACAACACGGTTGTAGGAAGATACAACAATGGAACAAACCAACTATAAAGATGGGTTCTTTAATAGACCAGTATACCAAAAAAATTTAACATCCTCTAATTAAATTCTTATTTGGTCAACATCAGTCAACATCAGCTAATCACACAACACGCTTGGAAGAAGATTAAACAATGGAGCAAACCATCTATACATATGGGTTCTTTAATAGATGTATACCATCAAATGTATACCATGAAAATCCAACATTTTCTAATTAAATTCTTACCTGGACAGCACCAATTAACATCAGCTAATCAATTGATTAATCATACATGATCTTCAAATGTTACAAAAATTAATTTTTCGTCTCTTTATTCATTTGATTATAACCCACCTCTGATAAGGGGCCGTACATAAATTACGTCAAGTTTTCAAGGTGGGGAAATTTTACAACTTAGGAAGACAAAGACTGAAATCATCCTGTAATTTTCAATGATGGAACTTGAAAGTTATTCATTTAGGAAAGCTTACCAACTGCAAATTATAAAATTTTGATTCTGATCATCATATGTGATGACATTGCAAAAAGATACATAAAAGATACATAATTTGTTCCAACAATGGAACAAACCAACTATAAAGATGGGTTCTTTAATGGACCAGTATACCAACAAAATTTAAAATCTTCTAATTAAATTCTTATTTGGTCAACATCAGTCAACATCAGCTAATTACACAACACGCTTGGAAGAAGATAAAACAATGGAGCAAACCATCTATACAGATGGGTTCTTTAATAGATGTATACCACCAATGTATACCAACAAAATCCAACATTTTCTAATTAAATTCTTACCTAGACAGCACCAATTAACATCAGCTAATCAATTGATTAATCATACATGATCTTAAAACGTTACAAAAATTAATTTTTCGTCTCTTTATTTATTTGATTATAACCAACCTCTGATAAGGGGCCGTGCATAAATTACGTCAAGTTTTTTAGATGGGGAAATTTTACAACTTAGGAAGACAAAGACTGAAATCATCCTGTAATTTTTAATAATGGAACTTGAAAGTTATTCATTTAGGAAAGCTTTCAAACTGAATTATACAATTTTAATTTTGATCATCATATGTGATGACATTGCAAAAAGATACATAATTCAAAAAAATCAAGAACATAAACGCAGAGCCACGTCGAGCATAGAGCCATCTGCTGTTTTGCTTATTTACATTCAACTCTACATTGTGCGTTCCGATCATGTCTTTTGCGATTTAGCTCGATCGTCTTAACAATATATTTTTATTCTGCACTCGAATCTGTTTCCATATAAATCGAAGTTCGATAACTCGTTCGACCACCACGTGTCTCTCAACATGTTGTCTATAACAGAGTCAAGGGGAACAAACACTTCGTATTTTGTGTCGTATTCAAGAAGAGAAAGTGTTTGGAAATGTTATCGAAATCCTTGATGCTGCAACATCTTAATTCCTTTACAGAAAAAGCAAAATCGTCATGGTTTCTTGATTGTCAATCTATTTTCGCTCTTCGATCCTCATTTTTCCTTGTTATTTTCACCTGTTAGGAGAAAGTTGTCTAGATTTTCACCATTTACGAGGCAATTATCATCAAGTCCTTGATAGGAATAATATACCTCTAAGGTTTGATGAGAAAAATATTCACCCGGGTGGTCGCAGGTCAGGGAAAACCTGCGTATCAGGGAAAATTTATGAATATTTATTTGTCAGGGAAAGTCAGGGAGTTTAAATAAATGTTTGTGAAAAATTATATGTTAAAAATTTAAAAAGATTAAGATTCTTGTTTCTTAATAGTATGGTTAAAGAAAAAAAAAATTGTTCAGGGAAACATTAGGAAATTTTGAAATTTAACGATACAATATTCTTGTTAGTAATTTAGTTCCCTTGTATTTCTATTATTTTTTTGCAGTTGCGTCCTCCTTAAGATTATATTTTTAAATAACAATTTCATTATCTGGTTGAAACTTTGACAATTTTTTTAATAAGTCATCCTTTTTGGCTAAAAATTCTTGTGTTTTGTTGGAAATTCAAATTTTGCTTTCAGTGAAAAAAGCTTTCAGCCAAAGAGGTGAATTTTCAACTAAAATGATGAATTTTTAACTGAAATTGTTAAACTCACCGTTAAAAAATAATGTTTAGCCAGAGATAAATTTTTAATTAAAATTATGAATCTTCAACAACAAAAATATTTTTTTAGCAAAGTAGTTTAATCTTCAACCAATTAGTTCAACTTTCAACCAAAAAGACGAATTGGTAACAAATTTTTAACCAAGAAAGGTTTCAGTTGAATTTTCAACATCAAAATATGAATTTTTAACAAAAAGATTAATTTTTTACAAAAATTGTTGATTTTTTAACCCAAAAAGACAAATTTTCAACTACTTAAAAATTTTATTAATTAATTGAAAATTTAACAATTTGGTTTGAAAGTTATCCTGTTTGGTTGAAATGTCGTGTTTTGGAGATGAAAATTAAACTATTTTGGTAGAAATTTAATTTTGTTGTTGTTGAAAATTTAACTATTTTTTTACTTTGTCTTCTTAGTTTAAAATTTATTCTGTTTCAGTAGAAATTTTATTTGGGGTTAAAGTCTGAAACACTTTGTTACAGAATTTTTTGAAAAGATTTATCATTTTAATTGAAAATTTATCTCTTTTGTTAAAAATTCGATTTCTTTTTGGTTAAAAATTAATTTTTTAAACTGAAAATCAACCTATCTCATTTAAAGATTCATCATTTCATTTGAAAATTCATCTTTTTGGTTGAAAGTTGACCTATTTTGTTGAAAATTTATCTTTTTAAATTGAAAATTCAACTTTTTGGGTAAAAGTTTAACTAGTTTATTAAAAACTTCACTATTTTGTTAATTTTTTTTTTACTTCAAATTAATAACTAAAAAAGTAAAGTTTTCATTTTTGATTAAAAACTAATCTTTTTTGAGTTGAAAATTCGTTTTTTTTGGGGGGTTTGAAATTAAAACTGGAAATGTAACTTTTCCATTTCTGGCTAAAAATGGATCTTCTTTAGTTAAAAATTCTTTTTTTTTCGCGGAAAAAATCTTCTTCATCAGGGAAAATTTTATCTTTTTTTGTATAAAACTGTTAAAAGTGATAAGCGCATTTTTTTAAAATAAAAATACAACTTTTCCATTTTTGCTGTAAATTAAATTTTTCGTCAAAAATTTTTATTTTCCAGTTAAAAATACAAGTATTTACAAAAAAGTCACGTTTTGTCTTAAAGTTAAATAATTTGAATAAACTCTTTTTTCTGTCTTGACTGAAAAATCTTTATTCATTGAAAATTCGTCAATTTGTAGGAAAATTTATCTCTTTAGCTGAAAGTTCTTTTGTTTTGTTTAAAATTACTTCTTTTTTACTGAAAGTCTAACTTTTCTATTTTTGGTTTTAAAAATTATATTTTCAGTTGAAAATTTAACTATTTGTTTGAAAATTCATATATTTTGTTAGAAATTTATTTTTTGGTCGAATGCTAATCTTTTGGTTGAAAATGCATCTTTTTGGTGTAAAAATTTTATTTCTTTAGGTAGAAATTTCATTTTTTTTTTTTTTTTTGTTAAAATAGCAAGTATTACATTTTTTGTTGAAAATTCATCTATGTAGGGTGAAAATTGAAATATTTGGTTAAAAATTCAATTTTTCGAAAATTTAACTGTTTTGACAATTCAAGTTTTTGAGTTCAAAATTGAACTGTGTTCTATAAAATTCGTCTTTTTAGCTTGAAAATTCAAATATTTAGTTGAAAATGCAACGCTTTGTGGTTGAAGTTTAGTCTTTTTCAAATAAAAATTCGACCATTTGGTTGAAAATTCAACTATTTGGTTAAAAATTTAATTATTCAGGTAAAGGTTCAACTATTTCCGAAACTTTGACTCATTGGCTTTAAAGTTCCATCATTTGGTTGTGAATGCAACTGTTTGGTTAAAAATTAATTTTTTTGTTAAAAACTTAACTGTTAGGTTGAAAATTCATCTTTCTGGATTTCAAAGAAAATTCGATTATTTGTTTAAAAATTCATCTTTTTATGTAAAAAAATCAAGTATTTGGTTAAAAATTGAACTATCTTGTTAAAAATTTAATTATTTTGTTGAAAATTTAAGTCTTTTTTTGATAAGCGATTTTTATTTTCTAAAGTCTTATTTAAAATTAATATTTTGTGGTAGAAAAGAAATTTTTTCGTTTAAAACAAATAAATACATTTTCAGTTTTTAAATTTTAAACTGAAATAGTTGTATTCTGTTCATAAAAGATTTTATGTTAAAAATGTTACAAGATTAAAATGCTGGTCTTTGAATATTAATAGTCAGTTCAAGTGGAGAATTGGCCCGGGAAAAACCAGGTAAAGGTCAGAGAATTTTGAAAGTGAAGTTCTTCGGCCACCCTGAATAAAAATTTTTTTGAATAACTTCTGGGAACTAAATTTTCAGCCGGATTGACGCTAATCAATGAGACACATATTTTCAATTCAAAATTCGGTCTAAAATTTCAGTGAACATGAAATTTCAATGAACAGAACATTTCTATGAGCCATTCGATTCGGCAAAATGTGTGGAGTATGACGAGAGAAAGAAACTCAAATTTCACAAGATTGATATTTCGTTTTTTCCTTTTGCCAGTCTTGAAATTTCTTCTTTCGCAACTCATGGGTACCAAAGAAGCAAATTTGTCATATTTAAACTTGTTATAAAATTGCCCGACTTAAAAATTGTATGTCGAAAATGGTCAAGATATTTAATATATTCTGGAAGTAAGTAATATTGTTACTTAAAATGTTAACTTCAGAGTACCTGGAGAAACTGATACTTAAATTTACGACGAACCCGGAAGATTTGTTTCTCTCTCTGCACATTTATCGCAAAGCCAGCTGTGAAAGTGTCTTTAATTGAGAAACATATTCATACGTAAATTAACAATTGGAGATTTAATTTCGAAAATGTTGATTATCTACACAATGGACAATAAATTTGCATTCCAGCAAATAATATTGTGACTTACAAATGTTTATATGATTGCGAATATCATTTATAATATTGCTTAACACATCCTGCTCTTCTGATGACGTTTCCTGATTATGCAAGATCAAATAACAAATCACATTTTGGTTTCGCTTGCTGTAATCGCAATTGCAATCCCCAAACTTTCTTCTGCATGTCGGATACTTGTTAGGCTGTGCTGACAATTCGATACTGTTTTAGTCAATTAACGGCAATTTCTCGTGTGTTAACCGGTACTATCGAGGGCGCCGGCAAACCTGCCAGGAAGCATTAATCCACCAGGTCGAAACTCGATCTCAGATGATCGTGATGA
>JAUELO010000089.1:797631-813326 GCA_032357855.1 Amphibolips quercusostensackenii | reverse complement strand
TCAAGAGTTGTTCTCAATACAAAGAAGACAAGAGGTGCAGTCTTCTCTGCCTAAATTGTGGACAATTTTCAAGTCAATACAGACGCATCATCCAATTAGCTGAAAAAATGGCAACATTTTTTAAATGTACTAAGGGTAGAAAGTATGTACCTGGGAATTAAACGGAACATGTTTCTGAAACATCAAAAACAGTACAATATGTTTAAAAAGATGGTATTTTTTATTTTGACGCAGAAAAGGCGACAGTAAAAGAAAAAAGGCCTGTTATTTGGGAACATGCTGAAGAACTGTTGGAAGCTAATTTGTTCAAGGTTTTTTCAAAATTAGCATTGCGGTTCTTCCAGAAAACTATTTATCCGAATTAGATTCTGGTGTTGACCACACAGATTTTAAAAAAGATTCAAATTGCCCAATGAAAACGAGGAGTAGCTACTCCTCAGGTGGTAGTACTAGTAAGAAAGGAAAGTTGACCACTGTTCAGAGGTTGAAAATGCTGCACACTTCAATGCGCATATTACTCTCTTATTCAAATCTTCTAACTTCATCTAATCTTCTAAATAATTTAATCTCTTATTTAAATTGACTAACCTGAACAACATTCCATTTGATTAAGTTTGTTTCAGACTTTAAACGTTGACTTATTGTTAACGGTATGCAAGCTGATCTTACTTGTTTTGTTTTGAACAATGCGAATTTTTTACACAAACAGAATTATTTGTCTGCAAGACTGTATAAAGCTTTTCGCAAAAAAATAATTTTTTCTGCAAAAAATTATTTTTGAAACAAATAAAAATCTTATCCTTGGATTTCAGAGAAAAATCCATTTGTGTCAGGACGCATTCTTTTGACACAATAGGACACTTTTGTAAGTGGTTAAATAATGGTGAACATAATACCGCCAATAAAAGAGAAATGAAAACATTAATTTTTTGTTCAAATAGACTAACCAAAACAACATTCCCTTCAAGTTTACTCATTGTTAACGATATGCAAACTGCAACATCAATGTGTCCTTGTCCTTATTGTTTTGTTACACTCAGAAATCTAATAGATGGTCAGAATAGAGTGGTAAGTAGTAAATTGTTAGGTGAACCTTGATTTTTTAAACTACTTTTAACATTTTAATGATTATTTTACGTGCACGGTCACCCTCTTGGATATAATACAAATAAATGCAAGCGAATGAAATACCCCAGCCAGACTTTGTTGACATTGCTCTCATACCTATGATTGTTTGAAGCGAATTGTCAGTTATCATATGGATAAAATCATTTTCTCAGGAATTTTTTTCAAATCAGAAACATGGATTTATTAATTCAACTTGATAAGCTTCATCTTCCCTAATGAAAATCCAAATAAATTTCGCATATCCTGGGAATTGCAAATGATATTCCGCTGGTACTGGCGCATACGAAATACGGATGTGCATTTGAAAAGGACAGGAAGAAGAGTATTGGCGAGGGTGTTATAGGAAACGAGTTGGGTTGAAATGGAAGGGGGGGGGAATGTACTGCAACGTTCCGCCAGAATAGATGCAGCATCCGCGGGAGATTTCGCGCGACGTAATTAATCATCGGAAAATTACCGCTTCGGTAGTTTCAGAAAAACGATGGAAAACATCGTGGCGCCATTAATGTTCTGACAGGCAGTGAAACAGTGTTTTGCGCTGAAATTTTCACGTTCTACTTTTCATCTTACTCTCCCTTTTTCCCCTTTTCACTCATCTGCCAATTAATTTCCTGTTCAATGTCCTTGTCACTTTGCTAATGTCATTTACTGCAAGCTAACAACGTTATTAGTATTGTGATGTATTGTTAAACTGATTTTCACAAAAGTATCCTTGCGGCGTATGCCGAAGGTAAATAATTAACTAGTGTCCTTCGATCAGAGAAACGTTGTTATTTTGAATGCCCTCTAAACATACTTATCAGCTTGGGAAAAAACACGGCATTTTCTATTGACACAGTTTATTGACGGATTGTTTTTTAAGACATAGGAACAATAGCGATTTTGCACACAAAAAATGAAGTGAACATAAACTTTGGTTTATTTATTGAAGAAAATTGTTGACATGGTAATTTTTGAAAAAAATCTTGCAAAAGTCAGAGGATTTCTATAATAGGTACTGTAGATAACTTTCGAGAAAAATCAATTGAAAATTTTTTAAATTTTGATTTGAAATTGTTTTATTCTTTTTATATAAGCAAAAAATATTACAAGATTAACGTTCTGGGTTGTTAATATTAAAGGTCAGGGAAAATAAGAAATTAGGGTAATATTAGTTTATGTATTATTCTTGTTAGTATTTTACTTGCTCATTATTTCTATTTTTTGCAGTCGCTTTTTAGTAAAAATTTTATTATTTGGTTGAAAATTGAACTATTTTTTTTAATCTACCTCTCTTTGTAGAAAATTCACATTTTTCGTTGAAGATTTATGTACTTTTTTCTAAAATTCGTTTTTTGCGGTAAAAAATTAATCTTCTTGATTGCAAATTTAACTACTTGGTTGGAAATTTTTTTTTTTTTTTGTTGAAAATTGATCTTTTTGGTCAATGATTCAACGGTTTTATAAACAATGTAATTAATTTATGGAAAATTAAACTCTTTGGATAAAAATCTAACTATTTTGTTTATTTAATATATTTTTTTATTACTAACTGTTACAATTTGTATTATGAATTCATTTTTTTCTTGAAAATTTAACTCTTAGGGATGAAAATTCAACTATTTTATACAAAAAATCGTTTTTTTAAATTCAACTATTTCTTTGAAAGTGAAACTTTTCTTCGTTAAAGTTTTATCTTTTTATTTTAATCTAAATATCATTGTTTTATTTCTTCATAAAATAAAATTATTATATAATAAAATTGCTGGAAATTGGTTTTGTGAGAAAAATAAGCATAATGCTACATTAATTGGAAGTAGGTCAAAGACAAGCAGAAGTCAGATCGAAACTAAACCTTAACATTTACGATCTGCTGCACCAAGTTGATAATAACTGCAGCAATTTTTTTTAAAGTTCTGCTATATTTATTCTGCAGACTAATATAAGATTCATCTACTTTTGCTCAAAAATTCTGAGTGGATGCAAAAAATGATACATTTTTAAAACGAAGCCATTTTTCTGGGCTAAGCTAAATCTTTTCTCAATGTGGAGTCCAAGTTGAACTTTGACCTATCTCTCTGCAAATCGATAGAGCTGATAGTGAATTAATTTTAGCCAGACTTTGGCGCATAAATGAGAGTATTCTCGGACAATGCGTGGTAGCAGAAAATGCAGATTCATACAATCTTGAAAGCATTGAAAATGGATCATTGTTGAGACTTTGGAAGATGTTATTGTTTTGTTTCATTGTGTCATCGTATCGACCATTTCAGAGTAAAGTTTATATTTGCGAACACATTCTAATAATATATAGGGTTCAACATGTCAAATGCATATCAGTCTTCTGTTAATTATTCAGTTCAAAATTTCAATAGATAAGTTTTTAATTTTAACCAAATAATTAAATTTTCTACAAAATAGTAAATTTTTACATAAATTTATAAACAAGTAGTTGAATTTTCAACTAAAAAAAATCAGTTTTTAACTAACAGTAGAAAAATCAAATTTTAAGTGAAAAAATTAATTTTCAAAAAACTCGATGAATTTTCAACTAGATAAGTTTTTAACAAAGCAGTTTCACTTTCGATTAATTAGTTGTATTTTTAACAAATAGATGCATCGCATCAAAAAATTTAATTTTTTTTTTGCCCAAAAAGTTGAATTTTCAACTAAAAAAGATAAGTTTCTAACCAAAAATATAAAAGTTAAATTTTTAGTGAAAATTAAGACCAATTTTTGAACAAATATACGAATTCTCGAAGAAAAAGATACATTTCCAACTTAACATGCAATAGTTCAATTTTTATTTTAAAAAATTAATTTTAAAGAAAAAAATTATTTTAAAACTAAAATGATGAATCGCCAACCAAAATAATGAATTTTCTACAAAACAGTTAAATTTTCAATTTAAAAAATTATATTTCAACTTAAAAAAATAATTTTTACCAAAGTAGATTAATATTCATAAAAAAAAGAATATTTTTGAGCTAAAATTATGAATCGTCATTGAAAAAAAATTATTAACAAATTAGATCCACTTTAAACTAAGTACATAATTGAATTTTTAACAAAAAGATTAATTCTCAACGAAAAACGTAATAGTTGATATTTCAACAACAAAAAAACGAATTTTTAACAAAATTAGTTAAATTTTCAACTAAAGAGTTGAATTTTCAAATAAATAGTTAAGCTTACAACAAAATAGTATAATTTTTAACCAAAAAGTTGAACTTTTATATGAATTCTTAAACATGCAGTTGAATTTTCAAATAAAAAAGATCAATTTTTAACCAAAAATAGAAAAGTAAATTTTCAGTCAAAAGAAAATTAATTTTAAAAAAATAGTTAAAATTTCAGTCAAACACATGGTTTTTCTACGACGAAGATAAATTTTCAACCAAACATTGAATTGTTCAATTTGTAGTTTAAAAAATTATATTTCAACCAAAAAATATAATTTTTAACAAAATAGATTAATTTTGAGCAAAAATGAAGATTTTTCAACTAAAATTATGAATCGTACAAAAAATTAATTTAAAGGAATTAGTTCCACTTTTAACTAAGTAGATGAATCTTGAACAGAAAAGGAGGAATATTCAATGAAAATCGTAATAGTTGATATTTCAACAACCAAAAAGAAATAAATCTTCAACAATATAGTTTACCTTTAAAACCAGAGTTGATTTTTTAACAAAATAGTGACATTTTTAACCCAACAGTTGAATTTTCTAGCCTGCAAAGATGAATTCTTAACAAAAAAATAGTGTTTGCATTTTCAACAAAAAAATAAATAAAATTTCTATTAAAAGATAATTACAAAAGCAAACAGACCAATTTTTAACCAAATAATTGAATTTTTTCATCTGCGAAGTTGAATTCTCAACAGAAAATGTGATGGTTGCATTTTTGACAAAAAAGATGAAATTTCTATCGAAAATGGAAAAGTTAGATTTACAGTAAAAAAAAATTGATTTTCAACAAAATAGACAAATTTTCAACCAAAGAGATGAAAATGTAATTTAAATGATAAATTTTTTAACCCAAAAGACGATTTTTCAGTTAAGAAAGAAAAAATAGTTTATCAAAATTATTGAACTCTGAAGCCAAACGACGAATTTTTTGTAAAAAAGTTGAATTCAAACATAAATTTAATTTTCAACCAAAAAGTTGCATTAGTAACCAAAAAAGAGGAGATTTTAAATTAAGATGATTAGTTTTCTATCAAAAAAGATTAATTTAACCCCCCCCCCCCCTCCAAAAAAAAAAAAATTTTAACCAAAGAAGATCAATTCTCAACCAAAAATGGGAAATGTACATTTTGAATTAAGAAAATTCATCCTAAACAAAAAAAAATTAATTGTCATCAAAGTAGTTAGGATGTCAACCAAACAGATAAATGTTCAACGAAGAAGGTCAATTTTCATGTAATAGTTTGATTTTTAGTTTAAAAAATAAATTTTAAACAGAAAAAAGTTTTTTTTAAAATCGTAATGATGAATTGCCACCAAAAAAAATGAACTTTCAATCAATAGTTCCACTTTCAACCACTTACATCGCTACAATGAGAGATCTCTGGAATAAAATTTTCAAGATCTGAAAAAAATGTTTTTAAGTAATAATTAAAAAAAATTAAATATCTGGACACTTTTTTCTGAAAAGTAAAATTTTAGTTTTCACTCATGTAAATTTGTGTTTAACCTTTTATTTATTCATTGTGTTACAGGTAAGATTACGGATCCTGAATTCCAGTATGCACCAAAATTCGATACCAGAATGGCTCACGAGTATATAAATTGTAAGTCTATTTTTCTTTATCGAAAGAATTGTATTAAAACCATTATATATCAAAAATTACTAATTTTATTTCTATGTATAATATTTACTAACACATTAACTAACTGTAAGTGTATTTGTGCAGAGAAAGCAATAGGTTCCGAATTAATGAGAGTAAAACTTAAAATTTGTTGTAAAAATTTTTACTTTAAGGGCATTAAAAAATTTATTAAAAATATATATCGATTTTTTATTAAATTTAAGTTAATTTATTATTTTAACATTTTTTTTAAATAAAAATTTAAATTTATTTTTTTACTGTTTCTGGAAATACCTTGAAATATTTAAAACTCTCTGCAAACTTTTGAAATCCGTCGAAATTCCCTAATTTATGTGAAAATATTTTTTGAAATTTCATTAGAATATTATGAAGTTCCGTGAAATTAAATAAAATTTTATAATATTTCATGAAATCCAGTGAAATTTTTGAAGTTCTATAAAATAACATTATTAAATCTTTTGTTGTAAAATTACTGAACTTCAAGGTTATATGCTATATTATTGAATGGGCTGTGATCAATTCTGATATTTTTGAGTTTCTACTGAAATATTTCTTATACTGAATAACTGAATAAATTGAATGAGTCTCGATTGAAAAATGGTATCTCCTAATGAAACGAGTTAAACTACGTGAGCAATCCGACACGTGCATTGAGGTAACTCGATAAATTCCGCGTACAAATCGGCCGTGCAAACAGGCTTCTGTTTTCGCAAGAACCCGTCGTCCTTAAGATCCATCCTTCTTTTTTAGCGCCATTCCGTGAGAGAAGGACCTCGTTCAGAGTTCCTCTTGTCAACGGAGACGCAAAAGGGACATAATGTACTTTGCAATTAAGAATTTACTTTCCACAATTTCTTTTTATAATTCGTATAATCAGTCTGTACGTAGCTCAGAGAAAAATGAAATTAGAATAAAGCTGGAAATTAAGGATAAGTTGGAAATAGGGGAAAGCTGGAAATCAGGGATAAGTTAGAAATTAGGGAAAATTTGAAATCAGGGAAAATTTAGAAATAAGGATAAAGCTGTAAATCAAAGATAAGTTGGAAATCAGTGGAAAGATGGAAATCAGGGATAAGTTGTAAATCATGGAAAATTTAGAAATCAGGGTAAACCTGGAAATCAAGGATAAGTCGAAAATCAGGGAAAAGCTGGAAATCAGAAATAAGCTGGAAATATAGGAAAAGGTGGAAATAAGTATAATTTGAAAATCAGGGAAAATCTAGAAATCAGGGATAAGTTGTAAGTCAGGGATAAGATGCAAATCAGGCAAAAGCTGATAATTAGAAATAAAATGGAAATCAGGGAAAATCTGGAAATCAGGCGAAAGCAGAAAATCAGATATAAGTTGGAAATAAAAGAAAATATAGTAATCAGGGAAAAGATGGAAATCAGGGATCACTTAGAAATCAGGGGAAATCTTGAAATCAGGAAAAAGTTGAAATTAGGTAAAATCTGGTAATCAGGGCTAAGCTGGAAATTAGTGAAAATCTGGAAATCAGAGATAAGTTATAAAACAGGGAAAAGCTGGAAATAAGGGGAAATGTGTAAATCAGGTATAAGTTGGAAATCAGGGAAAAGCTGTAAATCAGGGATAAGTTGGAAATTAATGAAAATCTGGTATTCAAGGAAAATATGAAAATCAGGATAAATCTTAAAATCAGGGAAAATCTTGAAATCAGGGAAAAGTTGGAAATCACGTCAGAGCTGGAAATCAAGGTTAAAATTGGAAATAAGGGGAAATATGGAAATCAAGTATGAGTTGGAAATCAGGAAAAAAATGTAAATTAGAGAAAATTTAGTAGTCAAGGAAAAATCTGGAAATCAGGGATAATTAGGGAAAAGTTGGAAATCAGGTTATAGCTGTAAATCAGAAATCATTTAAAAATTGGGAAATCACTAAAAAGTAAAAAATCAGGGATAAGTTAAAAATCAGGGAAAATCTTGAAATAAGGGAAAAGTTGGAAATCAGATGAAAGCTGGAAATAAGTAGAAATGTGGAAATAAAGTATGAGTTGAAAATCAGGGAAAAGAAGTATATCAGGGAGAAGTTGGAAATCAAGGAAAATCTGGTTATCAAGAGAAAGATGGAAATCAGGGGAAATATTGAAATCAGGGAAAAGTTGGAAATCAGAGGTAAGCTGGAAATTACGGAAAAGCTTAAAATCAGAGATAAGTTGAAAATTAGCAAAAAGCTGAAAACCAGGGAAAATATAGAAGTCAGGGACTTAAATATAGAAGTCAAGCTGGAAATCAGGGGAAATATAAAAATCAAGGAAAACATGGAAATCAGGGATACGTTAGAAATCACAGACAATATGCAAATCAGGGATGAGTTGAAAATCTGGTAATCAGGGATAATCTGGAAATCAGAGGAAAGCTGGGAATCGTGGAAATGTTATAAAATAAGGGGAAAGCTGGAAATCATGGAAAAGTAAGAAATCAGGGATACGTTTAAAAACGAGAAAAATCTAAAAATCAGGGATGAGTTGGAAATCAGGGAAAAGCTGGAAATGAGGAAAAAGTATTAAATCAGAGGCAAGCTGGAAATCATGGAAAAGAATAAAATCATGGTTACGTTGGAAATCGGGAAAAGCTGAAAACCAGGGGACATCTGGAAATCAGAGATAGGTTGGAAATCAGAAGAAATCTGATAATCAGGGAAACGCTGAAAATCAGGGATAAGCTGGAAATCAGGGAAAAGCTGGAAATAAGGGTGAGATGAAAATATGACGAAAACGGGAAATTAGGGATACGTTGAAAATTATGGATAAGGTAGATATTAGGGAAAACCTGAAAATCAGGGATAAGATGGAAACAAGGAAAAAACTATTTATCAGGAAAATCAGAAATAAGCTGGATATCAGGGAAAAGCTTAGTCAGAGAAAATCTAGAAATCAGGGATAAGTTGGAAATCCGGGAAAATCTGTAAATCAGGGATGAGTTAGAAATCAGGGATAAGTTGGAAATCAGTGAAAATGTAGTAATCAGAGAAATCAGGGATAAGCTTAAAATCAAGGGAAACTAGAAATCAGGGGAAAGCTGGAAATCAGGGAAAAGTTAGGAAATTTTTTTAATTAAGTTTTGCAGCCACTTTGATGTATTCTTGTAAGTAATTTATTTTCCTGGTATTTCTTTTACGTTTTTTCAGTTTCCTCCTCCTGAAGATTATATTTTAAGTTGAAAATTTTATTCCTTGGTTGAAAATTCAACTGTTTTGTTAAAAATGCGTCTTTTAGGTTTGCGAATTTATATTTGGGTGTTTTTATTAAAAATTGATAATTTTTAATTAAAAGTTCATCTACAAAAATTACATTATAATAAAAATTCGCTTTTTTATTAGAAAACTAATCTTCTTGGTTAAAGTTCATCGTTTTTGCTGAAAATTTGCCTTTTTGGTAGAAAATTAATACTTGCGGGTTGAAAATTCAACTAATTTGTAGAAGATTCGTCTCTTTGGGTTTAAAATTCATCTTTTTGTTTGGAAAATTAGACTTCTGGGTTGAGAATGAACTTTTTTGTTGAAAATTTATTTTGTTGTTGAAAATTCATAATTTTAGTTAAAAATTCATCTCCTTGGTTGAAAATTAAACTATTTTATTGAAAATTCGTCTTTTAGTTGAAAATAGGTATTTCCGGGCTGAAAATTTAACTGTTTTGTAGAAGATTCGTCTCTTTGGGTTTAAGGTTCATCTTTTTGATTGGAGAATCAGACTTCTGGGTTGAGAATGACCTTTTTTGTTGAAAATTCAGGATTTTAGTTAAAAATTCATCTCCTTGGTTGAAAGTCAAACTATTTTATTGAAAATTTGTCTTTTGGTTGAAAATAGATATTTCCAGGTTGAAAATGTAACTGTTTTGTAGAAAATTTGTCTTTTCGGGTGCAAAATTCGAGGGTTAACAACTCGACCGATTGGGTGTACACCCACTTCTGACTTTAAAATACTTCAGGATATTTCAATAATTTCAGAAGATTTCACTAACTTCAGGAGATTTTAAGTGACTTTAAGAGAACTGAAGGGACTTTAAGTGAATTTAGGTGATTTCAAATGATTTCACGTGACTTCAGATAAATGTACGTGACTTTATGTGAATTCAAATGACTTCAGATGTTTCAGGAAATTCGAACTGACTTCAGAAGAATTGAAGGATTAAAAATGAATTTAGGATATTTCAAGTGACTTCAGGTGAATTGACGTGACTTCATGTGAATACAAATGACTTTAGATATTCCAGGAGATTTCAAGTGACTTCAGAAGAATTCAAGTGTCTTTAAATGAATTTAGGTGATTTCAAGTGACTTTAGGTGAATTCATGTGACTTCGTGTGATTTCATGTGACTTCATGTGAATTCATGCGACTTCATGTGAATTCAAATGCCTTCAGATATTTTAGGAGATTTCCAGAGAATTTAAGCGACTTCGAATAAATTCAAGTGACTTCAAGTAAATTCAAGTGACTTCAAGTGATTTGAGATATTTCAGGAGATGTGAGATACTTTAGGAGACTTCAGGAGATTTCATTACAAGTGTACATCTGACTTCGCGAGTTGTCAACTCCTCGACAACATTTATCTTTTTGGTTGGACAATTCAACTTCTGTTTTGAAAATTAAATTTTTTCTGAAAATTCATTTTCTTTGGGTAAAAATTCATCATTTTAGTTGAAAATTAAACTTTTTAGTTGAAATTTAAACTATTTAGTTGAAAATTCGTTAAAATTTAATTGCTTTGTTAGACATGCATAAAAATTTAACTGCTTTATTGAACACGCGTCTATTTGGACAGAAAATTCGTCTTTTCAAAGTAAAGATTCATCTGTTTTCTTTTAAAATTCAACTGTCTTATAAAAATTTAAATTATTTGTTTGAAAATAAAACTTTTCTAGTTGAATTTTAATCCTTTTTGTTTGAAAATTTAACTGTTTTGGTGAAAAATCGTCCTTCTGGATAGAAAATCCATCCTTATGGTAGAAAAGTGATCTTTCTTGGTTGAAATAAATAGATAAAGATTATTCAGGAAAGTCAGGGAATTTTGAATTTTGAACTTTTTGAATGTTATTTTGTTAAATCCTAAGAAGCTAACTCAAATCTTTCAAAGTGGAAGTGGAACTTTGCAAATTGAACTGATGCTTGAGACATGCGAATGGCCACCTTCAGCTCATCGGAGGAGATTCATAACCCTTTTACGACCTGGCGGGCCTCATGTAGGGTATGCTTTTCTTCTCTTCAGATTTACTTTCTCCCGGATAGTCAGTTTGGCTTTGGTGAAATACGAAAGTCTTCGTAATTTAGGGCTGTCGAAGTACTTTGAAGGATGATCCTGTAAAGAGAAGCTTTAGGCATAACAAAAAAAAATGTCTGGAGTATCTGTTCCAGTTCGTTGTAACACTTTCGAATTTTATCTTCTTTTGGGGGTCATCCATAAATTTTATGAAATTTTAAACTTCCCTTCCCTTTTTTTGAGAAAATAGGACAATATGAAATTTTCAACGAAATAGTTAAATTTTTAACGAAAAAAAAAATGAATTTTAAACCAAAAAGATTTATTTTCTACAAAAAATACTAATTTTCAACCAAATACATAAATTTTCAACCAAATAGTTGAATTTTCAACCAAAGAGATGGATTGAAAAAAGGATTGTTTAACCAAAAAGATTAATTTTCTGCAACAAAAAACAAATTTTCAACAAAATATTTGAATTTTCGGTTAAGCAAACTACCCAGTGGGCACACAAGTCCTAAAGTTGTCCTATAGACATCTTCTGAATTGATAGTGCCCACTGGGTAATTATTAACCAAAAAGACGATTTTTAAAAAAAACAGTTGTTAAATTTTCAACCAAAGAGATGGATTTTCAACTCATATTATGTTTCTTAAAAAAATAAATTTTCAGGTTGATCAAGAATCGAACTTTTGTTAACGGTAAAAGGAACCGAACGCTAGAGAACGACAGCAGGGTGTATGGCTTAATGCCTATGTTTATGAAATATCATGAATTTTCAATAAAAGATTTTAACACTCAACCAAATGTTGGGATCTTCAACAAAAAATATGATTTTTTTCAACAGAACATAAATTTTCCACCAAAAGAAGACTAATTTTTAACAAAATAAATGAATTTTTAACAAAATAGTTGAATTTTCAACAAAAAGTTAAATTTTTAACCAAAGGAATGAATTTTTGACTGAAATTATGAATGGTTAAAAAAATGAGTTTTTAATTAAAATTACGAATCTCCAAAAAAAAACTTTGGAAAAAGAGTTCAAAATACAACCAAATAGTTGAATTTTCAACCAAAAAGATGATTTTTTTAACTATTGAGATCAATTTTCTACAAAAAAAAAACAAATTTTCAACAATATAGTTACATTTTAAGTGAAACTATTTTTTAAACAAAATTACGAATTTTCAACAAAATATTTAAATTTTCAACCAAGGAGGCGGATTTTCAACCAAAATAATAAGTCTTCAAAAAAAGAATTTCCAATGATAGTGTTCAACATTCAACCAAATAGTTGGACTTTCAACCAAAATATAATTTTTTTAACCCAGAAATTTAATTCTCTACCAAAATACGAATTTTTTACAAAATACATTATTTCTTCAACCAAGTAGTTGAATTTTCAGTTAAGCAAACTAATTTTTAACTAAAAAGCCGAATTTTCAACAACATTGGTCAATTTTTTATTCAAAAAGTTGGATTTTCAACTAAAATAATGAATCTTCGAACAAAAAAATTAATTTTTAACAAATTAGTTCAACTTTAAACCGAGTGATTAAAGTTTCAACCAAAAAATTTTTTTATCTTTCCCGTATTCCCCTCTTTTTCTCTTTTTCTCAATTTTTTATTTAAATGCGAACTTAAGTAATGCAATAAAATAAAAAAATTTAATATTTTTGGTTGAATGTTAAGTGATTTCGGTTGGGAAGTTTACTATTATATTTTTCTACCAAATAATTAAATTTTCAACCCACAAGATTTTCAACTAAAACAATAAATCTTCAAAAAAAAAGAAGAATTTTTAATGAAAGAGTTCAATATTCAACCAAATAGTTGAATTTTCAACCAAAATATGATTTTCTACCCCAGAAACTTAATTCTCTACCTAAATACGAATTTTCAACAAAATACATTATTTTCTTGACCAAATAGTTGAATTTTCAGTTAAACAAACTAATCTTTAACGAAAAATACGAATTTTTAGCAATATCGTTCAATTCTCACCAAAAAAAATATATATTTTCAACTAAAATAATAAATCTGCTTACAAAGAAATTAATTTTTAACAAATTGGTTCAACTTTAAACCAAATGATTGAATTTTCAACCAAAAAAAGATTTTTTGTCTTTCCCATATTCTCCTCTTTTTCCCTCTTCTCAATTTTTCACTTAAATGCGAACTGAAATAATGCAGTAAAATAAGAAAATTCAAGATTTTTGGTTGAATATTAATTATTTTGGTTGGAAAGTCTACTGTTATGTTTTTGGTTGAGAATTTATCTTTTTCGGTTAAAAATGTTATTATTTGTTTGAAATTTTTTTATTATTTTGTTGATATTTCAACAATTTTCTAAAAATTCATTTTTTTTTTGTTGAAAATTTATCTTTTTTTATAGAATTTTAAATTAATTTGGTAGAAAATTTAACTATTTGGTTAAAAAATTAACTTTTTATACGAAATTCATATTTTTGGGTTGAAAATTCAAGTTTTATGAAAAATTCGTCCTTTTGGCTTCAAAATTCAAAATTTTGGATACAATTTTTTCTCTTCATTAATTGGAACATTTTTTTTGGCTGATGATTCTACTATTCTGTTGAAACTTCATCTTTTTGGTTGAATTCAATTGTTTCTCATTACAAATTCGAAATTTTTTGGTTAAAGATTAGGAATTTAGTTGAAAATTTATCTCTGGTTAAAAATTCAACTATTTTGTTAAAAAATAATTTTTGTACCTGAAAATTTAACTATTGCACCTGTGGTTGACAATTTATGTTTGTTAGTTGAAAATCGATGCAGTTTGTTCAAAATTCGTCTTTTTTGGTAAAAAATTAATCTTCCTGATTGAAAATTCTTCTTCTTTAGTTGAATTTTAAACGTTTTAAGTAATTCAATATATTACCCGATTTAATTTTATTTCAAAGAATTTATTCCCCTAATTTGGTGAAAAATCTTATTTCCCCTGTTTTGAGAGTATCTTGGCCTATGAAGCCCGTTATTGATACAGTTGAAAAAAAGTTTGTTTGGCTTCTTCTTGTAAGTAAATTCAATTTCTGCTGAATTTTTCGCTAATTTCTAACATCTTTGGATTTCTAGTTTTTCAGTAAACATTTTTATCACATAAGGTAACATTTATTTACCTTTCAGGGATAGCGAAATTGATAATTGGAAACATGGTTTTGTTACATTTTTGTTACGGTAATAATACTTGTTACATTAATTTTCGATCATAATTTTTTCGCATGTTTTACTTTTCACATCCACTGTTTGACAATTTTCATACAATTTTCAAAAATATTACATGTTTCGAAACCTCTCGTAGTGTAAATATGTTCAAAAAATCGCTGAAGATTAAATTTTGAACACATACCTTTAATTACATTGCAAAAGATTTAATTATAATTTTGAATCCGATAATCTTATATAAGTTTTCTATTCACGATTTTCTCTTCTCTCTCTCAAAATATAATGATGTCGCCAATCACGTTACTGTAAAAATAAAAGGTATAGAAAGACACTGACCGATGGCACCCTGATCGATCAATCAGTGTCTCAAAGTCTAGAAGCTTTTCCATTGGACTTAACTTATTGATCACTGCAAAATTCCAATCTATTGAACTATGATTACGATTTAAGACTTAAATTGCCAACTTTGTATTTTTAATTTTATTATAAAGAAACCGTTTATGGTGTCAAAAGAAAGAGGCCGTTACGCGAAGCCTGCATAATCATTTATAATTATGCATTCTCTTTCTGACTGACATCATTGCGTCTTAATTTACCGTCACCGCTTGAGTCGCTCTAAGCTACTGTTTGAGTGAAAAATGGGGGTCATAAATGCTAGTCGTTCATCTTAATTCAATTACTTGACTGTAGTAAAAGAAAAGATTCAAGATTAAAGGCACCTGACTTTTTCGTTCAAAGTGAAAAATCAGGACGCCGTGTGGTTTGTGAATAATTCTGAGGGTAATGTGCTGTCTCTAGCGGAGAGATCTACGAGTCACCACCGAAAGTTTACGTCAGTTTGGAGTGCCCACCTCGCGGTTACCCTGCTGACCGATTACCTGCAACACTTCATACCATAATTTTTTTCTGTGTATTTAAACATTTGAAGCATATGAATCTACGGAAATCTAAATTCCAGATGTCCTTCATTGAACCGTTCTCTGTAATAACGTTTTGCGTCCATTCTCCTCTCGGTTTTGGAAAACTTTAAGCTCTCATGAATTTGAAAGATGTATGAAGGCTCCAATCACTTCCAATTCAGAAAGTTTTTCCCTCAATTATTTCGTTGCACACCCTTCTGAGTTTCCACTGAAATTTCGATTAGTTCTTACGTCATCCGAGACCCCCTGCATCTGACTTACGTCGATATGGGTTTATTGAACCCCATGAAATCCAGGGGGTATTTCCATCCCCCTTGGAAATTTGCTGAGCGACTGGTCGTACAATTAGACAAGAGTTCGTAGCTGCTGATAATCCCATGATTACGTTACGAAATTATACCATTGAGGAAAAATCAATCGTGGGTATGGGATT
>JAUELO010000089.1:576543-594274 GCA_032357855.1 Amphibolips quercusostensackenii | reverse complement strand
GCCCGCTTGAGACGAATCGCAGGCTTCACACCAATCCTTGAATCAAAAAAAGTAGATTCTTGTATTTCTTCGGGTTTCGACTCTTGCATCTGTGTCTTGAATAAATCCCGCCTCTTCGCTCGAATGTTAGCCTTCAGGGTCGGTACGGGCTGGGTGAGTTGAATTTCTTTTCCAGTGACGTCCACTGTTTTACCGGATTCATCGAGAATGAGAGGAGTGGGTTTGGTTGCCATTATGCTGGCTAGTAAGCCTGAATTCAGTTTACTTACAATACTATTATTTAAAAGGGCGATTTTTCGAGCTGTTTCTGAGTCAGATTTGGTAAGTAAGCCGTGATTGAACATGCTGCTGACCGACTGCAATGTCTCTGGAGCTCTAAAAGAGGGTCTTACGGGTGGAGCGTCATCCTTTTTAATAGCGTCCAATACTTTTTGTCGTTCTGAAATTTCCCTCTTAGCGTTCCTCATCATTTGTGTAATCTGCGAAGAAAATAAAAGGATTATTACAGGGTGGCCGTAAAAATTAATTTCAAAATTCCCTGACTTTTCCCTGAGTAGTTTTTCATTTTCCTTGACTATTTATATTTAAAGACCAAATTCTTAACTTGTAACATTTTAAAAATAGAATCTTTTATAAATGGAAGAAAACCATTTTCAATTCAAATTTATAATTTTTTTCTCATTGTTGCTACAGAAAAATTTACTTGAAACAAGTGAGCCATTTAAATCCAAAAAGTGCCCAAAAGTGACTAATTTCTAATCCAAAAAGTGAGTAATATGCATTAATGTGACTAATGTACTTCTTAATGTAAAAGAATTCAAAAGAATTCGATGAAATTTATAAGGATTCCATATGAATTTTAACGGATTCAGGATAAGTTAATAAGACTTCAAGACTATTCAATTTAAATTCAAAATAATTCAAATGATTTGGAAAAATCAAAGAAATTCCATTCATATCAGTAAAATTAAAGCCAATTTAAGCGAAATAAGAAGAATACGAAGAAATTCATAAAGACAAATTTAAGGGAATTCAAAAGCATTTGATGAAATGATTATTAATTCAAGGTGAGTTTAAAAGACTTCAGGATGAATAAGACAATTTTTTTAAAATATTTATT
The DNA here is from genome assembly GCA_032357855.1 of Amphibolips quercusostensackenii. NCBI lineage: Eukaryota > Metazoa > Arthropoda > Insecta > Hymenoptera > Cynipidae > Amphibolips > Amphibolips quercusostensackenii. The sequence goes on along the minus strand of JAUELO010000089.1, from coordinate 593,154 downwards.
ATGATGGGCAGAATTAAGAAGAATTAAACAAATTTAAGATAATACCACAGAATCCAAAAGGATTCGGGGTGAATTCCAAATGGATTGCGAAAAATATTTGAAAATCGTCAAAAATCTTTGAAACCCTACGAAATTCCTAACTTCCGGTGCATAAATTCTTTAAAATCCATACAAATATGATTAAAATCAAAATTTGTTAAAATACCGTGAGCTTTTAAAATTACTTTAAATCACCAAAATCCTCAGAAATCCCTTGACATTTTTTTAATCTCTTTAAAATGCCTTGAAATCTTTTTAAATACCCTAAAATATTTCGAATCCTTTCAAATCCCTTTATACTATTGAAACCAATTAAGAATTCCTTGCAATCTTTTAAAATTCCCTAAAAGATTTCAAATCCTTTGAATTTTTTTAATCTGTTGAAAATGCATCAGAATCTCTTAAAATACCGAAAAATATTTCAAATCACTTGAAATCACACGAAATTATGGAAATCAATTAAAATTTCCTTGAAATTTTTTTTTTAATTATGCTAACATATTTCAAATCCTTTACAATCTTTTAAAATCCCTTGCAATTTTTTTAATCTCTTCAAAATTACTTGGAATTTTTAAAAATACTCTAAAATATTTCGAATCCTTTCAAATTCCATTAGATTATTGAAATAAATAAAAAATTCCTGGGAATCTTTTAAAATTCCGCAAAAGATTTTAAATCCTTTAAATTTTTTAACCTATAGAAAATGCTTCAAGATCTTTTTAAATACCGAAAAATGTTTCAAACGATTTGAAATCCCACTAAATTACGGAAATCAATTAAATATTCCCTGGATTTTTTGAAAATTATACTAAACTATTTCGAATTCTTCACAATCTTTTAAAATTCCTTGACATTTTTAAAGCTCTTGAAAATTATTTGGAAATTTTTGAAGCTTATGAAAATTCCTTGTAATTTTTAAATCTTTAAAATTTTTCGAAATCCTTTCAATCTATGGAAATAAACTAAAAAATCCTTGGAATCTTCTAAATTGCCATAAAATCTTTTAGGTTCTTTAAAATCTTTGAAAATACTTTAAAATATTCGAAACATCTTAGAATCCTATGAAATCCCCCAATTATTGTAAATAAATTCTTTGATATCAAATAAAATATTATGAAATTCCGTAAAATTACAAGAAATCTGATGAAATTTCCTGGAATCCTGCAAAATTTTTCTTTTTTTTTTTAAATCCCTTAAAATCACTGAAATCTTCACAAATCCCTTAAATTTTTTTTATTTTTTTAAAAATGCCTTGAAATGTTTAAAAATACCCTTCAATATTTCAATTCCTTTTAAATCCCTTTATATTATTGAAATAATTGAAAAATTTCTGGGAATATTTTGAAATTCCCAGACAGACTTTAAATCCTTTGAATTTTCTTAACCTCTGGAAAATGCTTAAGAATCTTTAAAAATACCGAAAAATGTTTCAAATCACTTCAAATCCAACTAAATTACGGAAATCAATTGAAAAATACTTGGAATTTTTTAAGTGTCGTAAAATATTTCAAATCCTTTACAATCTTTTGAAATTCCAGGAAATTTTTAAAGCCCTTGAAAATTATTTGGATTTTTTGAAGCTCTTGAAAATTATTTGGAAATTATTAAAGCTCACGAAAATTTCTTGCAATTTTTTTAAAATACCCTCAAATTTTCGGAATTCCTTCAATCTACAAAAATAAATTGAAAATTCCATTGAATCTTCTAAATTATCATAAAATATTTTAAAATCTTATGAAATCCCCCAATTTTTGTGGATAAATTCTTTAAAATCTATTAAAATATTATAAAATGCCGTGAAATTACAAGAATTCTGACGAAATTTCCTGGATTCTTGGAAAATTAATTAAAATACCTTGAGATCTTCCAAAATCCCTTAAAATCACTGAAATCTTCGGAAATCCCTTAAAATTTTTTTAATCTCTTGAAAATGCCTTGGAATGTTTAAAAATACCCTAAAATATTTCTAATCCTTTCAAATCCCTTTATATTATTCAAATCAATTGAAAATTCCTTGCAATCTTTTAAATTTTCCTAAGATTTAAGATCCTTTGAATTTTTTTAATCCCTTAAAAATGCTTTGGAATTTCTTAAAATAGCGAAAATGTATCAAATCACTCAAAATTCAACTAGATTACGGAAATCAGTTGAATATACCTTTGAATTTTTTAAAACTATTCTAAAATATTTCAAATCCTTTACAATCTTTTGAAATTCCTTGACATTTTCTAAAGCGCTTCAAAATTACTTGGAATTTTCAAAAATACTCTAAAATATTTCGAATCCTTTCAAATTCCTTTAGATTATTGAAATCGATAAAAAATTCCTGGGAATCTTTTAAAATCCCTAAAAGATTTTCAATCCTTTGAATTTTTTTAACCTCTAGAAAATGCTTCAAGATCTTTTTAAATACCGAAAAATGTTTCAAATAATTTGAAATCCCACTAGATTACGTAAATCAATTAAATATTCCCTGGATTTTTTTTTTATTATCCTAAACTATTTCGAATTCTTCACAATCTTTTAAAATTCCTTGACATTTTTAAAGCTCTTGAAAATTATTTGGAAATTTTTGAAGCTTATGAAAATTCCTTGTAATTTTTAAATCTTTAAAATTTTTCGAAATCCTTTCAATCTATGGAAATAAACTAAAAAATCCTTGGAATCTTCTAAATTGCCATAAAATCTTTTAGGTTCTTTAAAATCTTTGAAAATACTTTAAAATATTCGAAACATCTTAGAATCCTATGAAATCCCCCAATTATTGTAAATAAATTCTTTGATATCAAATAAAATATTATGAAATTCCGTAAAATTACAAGAAATCTGATGAAATTTCCTGGAATCCTGCAAAATTTTTCTTTTTTTTTTTAAATCCCTTAAAATCACTGAAATCTTCACAAATCCCTTAAATTTTTTTTATTTTTTTAAAAATGCCTTGAAATGTTTAAAAATACCCTTCAATATTTCAATTCCTTTTAAATCCCTTTATATTATTGAAATAATTGAAAAATTTCTGGGAATATTTTGAAATTCCCAGACAGACTTTAAATCCTTTGAATTTTCTTAACCTCTGGAAAATGCTTAAGAATCTTTAAAAATACCGAAAAATGTTTCAAATCACTTCAAATCCAACTAAATTACGGAAATCAATTGAAAAATACTTGGAATTTTTTAAGTGTCGTAAAATATTTCAAATCCTTTACAATCTTTTGAAATTCCAGGAAATTTTTAAAGCCCTTGAAAATTATTTGGATTTTTTAAAGCTCTTGAAAATTATTTGGAAAATTAAAGCTCACGAAAATTTCTTGCAATTTTTTAAAATACCCTCAAATTTTCGGAATCCCTCCAATCTACAAAAATAAATTGAAAATTCCATTGAATCTTCTAAATTATCATAAAATATTTAAAAATCTTATGAAATCCCCCAATTTTTGTGGATAAATTCTTTGGAATCTATTAAAATATTATACAATTCCGTGAAATTACAAGAAATCTGACGAAATTTCCTGGAATCTTGGAAAATTAATTAAAATACCTTGAGATCTTCCAAAATCCCTTAAAATCACTGAAATCTTTGGAAATCCCTTAAAATTTTTTTAATCTCTTGAAAATGCCTTGGAATGTTTAAAAATACCCTAAAATATTTCGAATCCTCTCAAATCCTTTTATATTATTGAAATCAATTAAAAATTCCTTGCAATCTTTTGAATTTTCCTCAAAGATTTAAAATCCTATGAATTTTTCAATCCCTTGAAAATGCTTTAGAATTTCTTAAAATAGCGAAAATGTATCAAATCATTCAAAATTCAACTACATTACGGAAATTAATTGAATATACCTTTGAACTTTTTTTAAATTATCCTAAAATATTTCAAATCCTTTACAATCTTTTGGAATCCCTTGACATTTTTTAAAGCTCTTTAAAAATTATTTGGAAATTTTCAAAGCTCTTGAAAATTCATTGTAATTTTTTTAAATAACCTCAAATTTGCGAAATCCCTTCAATCTACGAAAATAAATAGAAAATTCCTTGAAATCTTCTAAATTATCATAAAATATTTTTTATTCTTTTTGAAATATTTGAAAATCTTTGAAATCCTATGAAACCCCCAATTTTCGAGAGTAAATTCTCTGATATAAAATAAAATATTATAAAATTCTATGAAATTACAAGAAATCTTGATATTTCCTAAAATCTTAAAAAATTTAATCAATTACCTTGAGATATTTCAAAATCCCTTAAAATCACTGAAATCTTCGAAAATTCCTTTAAATTTTTTTAATCTCTGGAAATTCCTTGGGGTCTTTTGAAATTCGCTAAAATATTTCAAATCCTTTGAATTTTTTTAATCTCTTGAAAATACTTTACAATCTTTTAAAATACCCAAAAATATTCCAAATCCTTTGATATTCTATTAAATTACGGAAATCAATTTAAAATTTACTGGAAGCGTTTAAAATACCCTGAAATATTTCAAATCTTTTTAAATCTTTAAGAATGCCTTGAAAAATTTTAAGGATCTTAAAAATTACTTGAAATTTTTAAAAATACCCTACAATATTTCAAATCCCGTAAAATCTTTACCTTGACATTTGTGAAAACTCTTGAAAATTCTTTCTACTTTTTAAAAATTCCCTAAAATCTTTCAAAGTCTTCAAAATATACTTAATATACGGAAATAAATTGAAAATTCCTGGGAATCTTCTAAATGATCATAAAATCTTCTAAATTCTTTAAAATCGTTGAAAATACCTTAAAATATTCTAAAATCTTTAAAATCCTATGAAATCCCACAATTTTTGTGAATAAATTCTTTGATATTACATAAAATATTATAAAATTCCATGAAATTACTCAAAATCTAACCAAATTTCCTGAAATCATGCCAAATTTATTAAAATACCTTAAGATCTTCGAAATTCCCTTAAAATGACTAAAATATTTGCAAATCCCTTTAAATTTTTTTAATCTCTTGAAAACTCCTTGGAATCTTTTGAAAACCCCTAAAATATTTAAAATAATTTGAAATTTTTCAATCCCTTAAAAATACTTTAGAATCTTTTAAAACACCGAAACATATTTTTAATCCTTTAATATCCCATTACATTATGAAAAACAATTCAATATTCCTTGGAACCTTTTAAAATACTCTTGAATATTTCAAATCCTTAAAAATCTTTTATAAATTTTTAAAGCTCTTTAAAACTACTTGGTATTTTTAAAAATACCTGGAAATCTGTAAAATCATTTAGAATCATTCCAGATTATTGAAATCTATTAATAATACCCTAAAATATTTCAAATACCGTACGCTTTTTTGACATGCCTTCCACTTTTTTTAAGCTCTTGAAAATTCCTTGTAATTTTTGAAAAAGCCTTAAAATCTTAAATATTTTTCCAAATTCATTTAATCTATGGAAATCAAGTGAAAATTCCTTGGCATCTTTGAAAGTATCATAAAATCTTTTTAAAAATTTAACTTTTTGAATATACCTTAATAATCTATGAAATCCTGCGAAATCCCTCAATATTTGTGAATAAATTCTTTGGTATCCATTGAAATATTATAAAATCTCATGAAATTACATGAAATCTGATATTTTCTGAAATCCTGTAAAATTTATAATCTTTATCTTTTATCTTTTTATAAGCTTTAAAATCCCTTAAAATCATTGAAATCTTCAAAAATCATATACAATCACTAGGAATCTTTTAAGATATCTAAAATATTTCAAATCTTTTGAAATATGGAGAAATTATTAAAAACTTTATAAAGCTCTAGATAATCCCTTGAATGTTTTAAAAATACTCTTAAATCCTTAGAAGTCTATTAAAAGTTCTTCGAAATCTTTTTAAATATCCCAAAATATTTCAAATCCTTTGAAATTTTTTTTAAACTTTTAAAACTTTTTTTTTTAATTCCTTGTATCTTTTAAAAATAATCTAAAATCATAAAAATCCTTTGAAATCCCTTCAAAGTATTAAAATCTGTTAAAAATTTCAGGAATCTTTCACAATATCTCAAGTATTTTAAAAGAATTTGAAAAAAACTTAGAATTCGGTATAAACTTGAATTCAAGTGGTTAAAAATCAATTTAAAATTCCTTAGAATCTTTTAAAGTATCATAAAAACCTTTGAAATGCTACGAAATACCTCAATTATTGTGAATGAATTCTGTAAAATCCATTAAAATATTATCAAATCCCATGAAATCTGAGGATATTTCTTAAAATCCTAGAACATTAATTAAAATACCTTGAAAGCTTTCAAAATCCCTTAAAATCATTAAAATTCTCAAAACTATTAAAAAATCCCTTTAAATTTTTTAAATACCGTAAAATATTCCAAGTTTTTTGAAATACCTTCAAATAATTGAAATCAATTAAAAATTCCTTAAAATCTTTTAAAATACCTTAACATATTTCATATCCTTTTAATATTTTTGAAACTTTTTAGATCTCTCGAAAATTCCTTGGATGTTTTAAAAATACTCGAAAATATTTCAAATCCTTTGGAATGCCCTGAAAATTTTTAAAGATTAAAAAAAATTTCTTGAAATTTTTACAAATACTTTAAAATCTTTCAAATACTTTGGAATCCCTTCAAATTATTGAAATCTATTCAAAATTCCTTGTAATCTTTTAAAACACCCTAAAATATTTCCAATCCTTTGAAATTTTGTAAAAATTTTCAAAAGCTCTTGAAAATTCTTTTGAATTTTTAAAAATACTCTAAAACCAAAAAAATCTGTATTGTTACCTTCATTATTACCTAAATTACTAAAATCTGTTAAAATTTTAAGGAATCTTTTAAAATACCTCAAAAATTTCAATAGAATTTCAGAAAATTAAGAATTAGGTATAGACTTCAGTGCTTTTTACAGAAATTCCCTGACTTTTGATAAAAAATATTTCATAAATTTTTCCTAAATTTTCAGGTTTTTCCAGATTGTTTTTTAACGTCAGAGAATTTCGTTCTAACAGCAGATACTGTGAAAATCCTCAAAACGATATGATCAGAATTATTGAATGTGATACATATAATTTTTTGAGAAATTAATGATAAACTCTGTTTCCTAGAAAACATTTTTGTCCAAAAAAAAATACACTTGGTAAAAATACATAGTTTGTAAGAACTTCTTTTCATGGTACAAGTTTAAGTATTTATGCACGTACGAAGAATACTGAATGTTCCCACCAAAATACTTTTCTTTTAAGTATTTAAAATACGATACAAATTTGGAAACAGAATATAAATTATCATAAAAACATTATGTAAATTTAAAATATCAAAAATAAGAAAGTATATACCTGATCAGAGGCGCGATCATCATTTTTATCCTTTTTATCTTTTTTATCCTTCTTATCATTTCTATCATTTCTGTCACTTCTGTCAGTTCTATCACTTTTGTCATTTTTATCATTTTTGTCATTCTTATGTCCATCGTCCTTAATTTTAGCTTTCTTTGCATCTTTTTCCTTATCCTTAGTGTCAGAGTGAGACCGCTTTTTGCTTCTTTGTTTAGCTTTAGCGTCGTCATATATGATAAATATTTTTTCCGTTAATTTGATAGCCTTCCTCTCGTCCAAAAGCGCCGAAAGCTTGTCTAAAAATATAAATCACAATTAATTTTAGGTGAAAATCATTTTTATTTTATATGTTTAAACTGACAAATGATGACCAGCGAAAATTAGATTTTAGATTCTGTAAATTAAATTTTCTTCTGATGCCAGTGCTTCATTGATATATTTAGGTTTCCAAATTTAACTTTAAACGATTTCAATTTAAAATTTATATTACAAGATTGCTCTCAATTTTAACTTATTCGATTTAGGTAGTCGAGTTTTAATTACAACAATTTGAAGATATTCAATACAAAAAAGGCAAAATAGCAAGAAGAAACATTTTTTCTTTTAAAGAGGAACAAATTATTAGTCAAAAAGGTGGGAAACACAGGGTAAGCAAAATCCATTGATGTTCTTGTGAAAATCATTTCTTAATTTTTTAATTAAAATATTCTAGAATATCGGTGAATTAATTTATTCTAGGAAATAATAAAGATAATTTTTTTTAGTTATCCAAATGCCTACTTAAAACCTGGAAAAAAATTAAAAATAATATTTCTTTTCAGTCTTTTCAAACATCTAAATGTGTAAAAATAGTAGTATTAATATGCAAAATTATATAAATGTTTTTTTCATTTAAGAAAGTAACTTTACTGAAGGAAAAGTAATTTCGTAATAGCAAAAGTTTTTAGGGATTCAAATAATATGTTTAATTTAGAAAAGCTTAAAATAAATAATACTAGTAAAATAATTAATAATTTTTTTAATTTGTGCCAGAAGTCCACGAATTTAAATAATAATTCAAACAAATTTTTATTTTATCTTTCTACATTTCAAATTCAGTTAAATTTTCAGTTAAAAAAGTTAATTATCAACCGAGATAAAAAATACTTTTCAACAAAATAGTTGAATTTTGAACAATATACAAAAACTTTCAAACTAAAAAAGATAAATTCTCAACTAAAAATTGAATAGTTAAACTTTCAGTTAAAAAAATGATTTTTCAACAGAAAAAAAAAACAATTTTCAAACAAAATAGTTCAAGTTTCAACTGAAAGTCAAATTTTCAGTACAAATAATTAATTTTCAACCAAAGAGATGAATTTTTAATTGAAATGATGAATCTTAACTATCCTAATTTTAATTAAAAATCAGTTGAGTTGAATAAAAAATAAGAAATTTCCATTAAGAAAGATTTTCCAATCAAGGAGAGAACAAATTTTAACTAAACTGTTGAATTTTTAAGCAAAAAATGAATTTCCAACCGAGAAGATTAATTTTCTACCATGAAGGATGAAATTTCAATCAAATATTCGAATTTTCAACTTAAAAGATAAATTTTCAACAAAATATTTAAAGGTTCAACTAGAATAGTCAAATGATTATATAAAAAAATTAATTTTCAACCGAAAAAAAAACGAATTTTCAACAAAATAGTTAAAGTTTCAACTAGAATACTCAAATTTTCAGTACAAATAATAAATTTTCAATGATACAGATGAATTTTAAATTAAAATTATGAATCTTACCCCAAAAAATAAAATTGTCACAAAAGAGTCTAACTTTCAACCACGCAGTTCAAATTTTCATCCAAAAAGATGAATTCTCAACGAAAAATGTAACAACTGATATGTCAACCAAAAAAAGATCTTAATTTTAAATATAAAACAGATGAATTCAATATATAATTATGAATGTTCAACTAATATGTTACATTTTCAAAAGAAATAGTTAAATTTTTAATAAAATACATTAATTTTTTAACTAAAAGAGATAACTTTTCATTAAAAAAAAATAATTTTCAACCAAAAAACGAATTTTAACCAAAATAGTTAAATTTTTAATGATGAACTTTCAACAGAAATAGATACATTAGAAAAAAATGCAAGAATTTTTAACTAAAGAAGACAAATTTTCACCAAAAAATTAAATACATAAATTTTCAGTTACGGAAATTATTTTTCAACCAAAAAAGAAAACGAATTTTTAAAAAACAGTGAAAGATGCAACTGAAATAATCAAACTTTCAGTACAGAAAATTGATTTTTAATTCACAAACAAAAACGAATTTTCAAAAAATAAATAAATTTTTAACAAAAAAAAAAAGAATTTTCAATTAAAATGAACAAACTTTAACCAAAAAAATACATTTTTAACCAAGTAGTTCAACTTTCAACCTATTAGTTGAACTTTCAACCGAAATTATGAATCTTCAACAGAAAAAGGTGAGTTTTCAACAAAAAAGTTGAATCCTCAACTAAAACAGATTAATTTTTTAACGAAACCGTAGCGCTTTTAACCAAAAAAAATTACAATTCTACTAAAAAAGATAAGATTAATTTTCTACCAAAAAGGATTTTCCAGGCAAGAAAGAGAAAAATGTAAACCAAATTGTTGAATTTTCAAGCTAAAAAAAAAAGAACTTTTGATAAAACAGTTAAATTTTCAACCGAAAAATGTGAGTTCTTAACAAAAAAGTTTATTGTCCATCAAATAGTTGCATTTCCTCCCAAAATAAATGAATTTCCAACCCAAAAAGACAAATTTTCAAGAAAATAGTTAAATCCAGTAATATAAGGCTACTTTTACAAATGAAGAAATTTTGTTATTGAATTTTGTGTTAGGGATCAAAAAAATGTAAGCACATTCTCCGAAAAATTCCCTGACATTAAAAAAAAATCCTTGAAATTTCCATGTTTTTTCAGAGATATACAAATTCCCTGCCAATTCCAGGTTTTCCAGGTAAGTAGACACCCTGGTTACGTACTATTTTGAAGTAATTACGAAATAAATTATCAGGGTGGCCGAAAAATTTCATTTACAAAATTACCTGAATTGTTCCTGACCAATTATTCATTTTCCCTGACTATTAATGTTCTAAGACTAGTATTTTAATCTTGCAACATTTTTAAAATAGAATGTTTTATAAGCATAATAAAGCAATTTCAAATAAACATGTATGAATTTCTAATTTACTTATTTATTTCAAACAAAAATTATGAATTTTCAATCCAAAAGGAAGATTTTTAATAAAACAAATTAACTTTTGACCGAACAATATGACTTTTTAACAAAATACTTAATTTTTCTACCTACAAAGATGAACGTTAAACCAATAACAGTTGAATTTTCAACAAAAAGATAAATTCTCATTGAAAAGATGATTTTTCAATACAGGAAATTAATTCTACTAAAAAAGTAGAATTTTCATGAAAATACTCGAGTTTTCCAGAAAATAGTTGAATATTTAACCCAAAAAGAGGAATTTTTAATTTATTTATTTAATTGGCCCAAAAAATATGACTTTTCTACCATAAGATATAAATTTTCAATCAAGAAGAACGTAATAACAAAAATTTTCAATTTTCGACCAAAAGAGGTGACTTTAGCAAAATAGCTTAATTTTTAACAAAATGATTAAAGTTCGATAAAATATTAAAATTTTCACCTACAAAGATGAATGTAATAGTTGATATTACAACAAAACAAAAAAGTCATTTTTAATCAGAGTTTAATTTTCAACAAAGAAAATTAAATTTCTATAAAAAAATATAAATTTTCAGCAAAATACATGAGTTTTGAAAAAAATAGCTGAATTTTCAACCTACAAAGATGAATCTTAATTAAAAACGATAAATTTTGTACTTAAAATATAAACCTTAAACCAAAAATGGAATAGTTACATTGTCAGAAAAAAAGTAATTATTTATTATTATCACACCATAAAGCCATTTTCTTTTCGGGGGATTCATAACAAAAAAAAACTAATTTTCAACAAAAAATACAAATTTTCAACTAAAAAGGAAAATTTTATACAAAAAAGTTGAATTGTCAACTTGTAAATATAATTTTCTACTAAAAAGACGAATTTTCAATAAAATACACGAATTTTCAAAAAAAATAATTGTATTTTCAACCTACAAAGATGAATTTCAACCAGACTAGATCAATTTTGTATTTAAAACACCATTCTTCAACCAAAAATGGAATTGTTACATTTTCAGTAAACAAAGTAATTTATAACCAAAAGAAAACGAATTTTCAACAAAAAAGACGAAACTTCAACAAAAAAGGCAAATTTTCACCAAAAAAGAAGAACTTTCTACAAAAACTAAATTTTTTTACTTGTGAATATAATTTTCTACCAAAAAGACGAATTACATTCTAAACAAAGAGGTTAAACTTTTACAAAGTAGTTGAACTTTCAAATTTGAAAAAATCAATTTTCAAGCATTAAAAAAGTTTTTCACTAAAATGATTAATCTTCAGCTGGAATAGTTAAATTTTCAGTTTAAAAAAATGTATTTTTAACTAAAAAAAAAAGAATTTTTAACCAATGAGATGAATTTTCAACTTAAATGATAACTCTTCAACAAAAAATGATTTTTAACTAAATCTTTCCACCTTCAATCAAATAACTGAATTTTGAACCATAAAAGATTTCAGTTAAATTTTCAACCAAAAAGGATGACTATTCAAAAAAATGGTTGAATTTGCAAGCAAATAATGAAATTATTGATGAGAAATATAATCGTTAAGAGGAAGCAACTGAAAATAAATAGAAATACAATGCAAATAAATTACTTATAAGAATATTACATCAGGGTCGCCACAAACTTCATTTTAAAAATTTCCTAAATTTTCTCTGAATAATTTATCATTTTACTTCACCATTAATATTCAAAGACCAGAATTTGGATGTTATAATATTTTAAACATATAATTATTTATACACGGAATAAAACCTTCTTAATAATAAATTCCCTTTTTCTCTCATTTTTCCACTTAAATGCGAACTGAATTAATAGAACTTAATAAGAAAATTAAACTATTTTTGATTGAAAGTTTATTCTTTTAGAAAAAACTCTACTATTGAATTTGTCGTTAAGAGTTTATAATTTTTATTTAAAAATTGTATTATTTGGTTTAAAGCTAAATAATTTTGTTAAAAATTCAACAATTTTGTTAAAAATTAAATGCTCTGTTGAAAATTCGTCTTCCGGTCTTAAAAATTTAACAATTTGATTTAAATTTTTCTTCCTTTTTGGCAAAAAATTTTTTTAAATTGAAAATTCAAATATTTTGTTGAACATTTATCTCTTTGGATTGAAAATGTATCACTTTCTGCAGAAATTTCTTTTCTCTTTGTTGTTAGAAATGCTACTGTCTGGTTAAAAAATAATCTGTTTCGGTTGAAAATGAAATTTTTGTTAAAAATTCACATTTTTTGGTTGAGAGTTTAACTGTTTTGTAGAAAATTAGTATTTGTAGCTTAAAAAATAAACAATGGGGTATAAAATTTAACTATCTGGCAGAAAATTTACGTATTTTGTTAAAAATTCATCTTTGTAGGAAATCAATTTAAAAAAAAAATCAAAATCAAGTATTTTGTTAAAAATTCGTCTTTGTTGGTTAAATCAAACTGTTTTTCTTTTTTATTTTAAATAAAAAGCTTTTTTGCTGAAATACCAACTATTACATTTCTCGTTGAAAATTCATTTTTTATGTCACAAATTCAATTCCTTGGTTGAAAGTTAAACTACTTTCTTAAAATATAATTTTTTTTGTGAAGATTCTTAATTATAGTTGAAAATTCATTTTTCTTTTGGTAAAAAATTATTTTGTGAACTGAAAACTTAACTATTTTCTTGAAAATGCGACTATTTTGGTGAAATTCAACTGTTTTATAGAAAATTCGTCTTTTTGGCTTAAAAATCCAGAATTTGATAAAAAATTCAACTATATGGCCTAAAATTAAACTGCTTTGTAGAAAAATGTATTCTTTTGTATTATTGAAAATTAATTCTCCTCAATCAAAATTTAACTACTACATTTTCGGTTCAAAATTAATCATTTTTAGTTAAAAAATTTCGCTATTTAGTAAAAAATGTTTGAAAATGAAAGCAATATAATCAAAAAATAAATTAAATAAAATATGGACTAACATCGCACACATTGTTCAAACTATTTAGCTGAAAATTTATGTAATTTGTTGAAAAATCGTCTTTTTTGTAGAAAATTCTACTGATTGATTAAAAATGTATGTGTTTTGTTAAGGATTCGTCTTTTCAGGTGAAAAAAATGTGTTCTGCTAACAATTAATCTTTTTTGCTAGAAAAAAGTTTTTTTGATTAAAAATGCAACTGTACGCTTGAAAATTATGCTGTTTAAGTTGAGGATTCAAGTACTTTGTTAATAATTCGTTCTTTTTAGTCATAATGAATTGTTTATTAATTAAAATAGAGATATTTTTTGGTTTAAATATTAACTATTACATTTATGGGAAAAATGAGTATTTTCAGGTTGAAAATTCGACAGTTTTGTAGAGAATTCATCTGTCTGGCTTAAAAATCCAACAATTTAATTCAATTTTTGGTTGAAAATAGATCTTTTTTAAATTAAAAAATTAACTTTTTGGTTGAAACTGTATCTCATTTGTTGCAGCTGACTTTTTTCATAAAAAATTAATCTTCTTAGTCGAAAATTCATATTTTCCGTTGAAAATTAGGTTTTTTGTTGAAAATTCAATTGTTTTGCAGAAAATTCGTATTTTTCGTTTAAAAATTAAACAATATGGTGAAAAATTTTCCTATTTGGTAGAAAATTCGTCTTTTTTGGTTAAATCAAACTGTGTTTTTTTTAATTTCAAATTAAAACCTTTTTTGCTAAAATATCAACTATTACATTTTTCGATGAAAATTAATATTTTTTAGGTCACAAATTCAATTTCTAGGTTAAAAGTTGAACTACTTTTGAAAAATTTGATTTTTTTGTTAAAGATGTATAATTTTAGTTAAAAATTCGCTTCTCTTTCAGTTAAAAATCAATTTTTTAAACTGAAAATTTAACTCTATTGTTAAAAATTCAACTGTTTTATAGAAAATTCATCTTCTTGATTCGAAAATTCCATAATTTGGTATAAAATGCAACTAGATTGTTTAAAATTGAACTTTTTTACAGTAAATTTGTTCTTTTAATTTATTACACAATAATTAGCCTCAATCAAAATTAAACTACTCCATTTTTGATTAAAAAATTATTTTTTCAAAGTAATTTGTTCTACTATTTAGTTGAAAATGTTTAAAAACGTTAAATATATAAACTAAAAATTAATTAAATAAAACTTGGACTAACATCACATCCGTTGTTTAAACTATTTTGTTCAACATTAATTTTTATTTTTTTTCTTGTTGAAAATGTATGCCTTTCTGTAGGAATTTCACCTTTTAGGTTAAAAATACTACTGTTTTGTTAAAAATTAATCTTTTTCGGTTGAAAATGAATTTTTTTGTTGAAGGTTCACATTTTAGGGTTGAAAATTCAACTGTTTTGTAGAAAATTTGTATTTCTGACCTAAAACTTAAACAATTCAGTAGAAAATTTAACTATTTCATTGAAAATGTATGTATTTTGTTGTAAAGTCGTCTTTTTGGTAGAAAATTAAACTATTATAAATCAATTATTAATGTAAATTAATCTCCCTGATTTAAAATTCAACTCTTCGGTAAAAAAACTATGTATTTTATCGACAATCCATCTTTTTTGTCAGAAAATCAATTTTTTTGGTTAAAAATGAAACTGCAGGCTTGAAAACTAATCTGTTTTAGTTGAGAATTCAAGTATTTTGTTGAAAATTCATCCTTTTTAGTTATATTCATCTGTTTTTTATTTAAAATTAAAATCCCTTTTTATTTTAGATTTCAAATCTTACATATATCAGGAAAATTAGTATCTTTAGGTTGAAAATGTAACTGTTTTGTGAAAAACTCGTTTACTTTTTACTGGATTTTTTTTTAAGAAAATTTATCTATTCCATTTTTGGTTGAAAATTGATAATTTCTAGATTAAAAAATCAACTCTTTCGTTGAAAATGTATGCGATTTGTTGGAAATTCATTTTTTCAAATAGAAAATTATTCTTCTTAGTTGAAAATTTATATATTTGTTTAAAAATTCAACTATTCGTGAAGAAAAGAGAAAATAGTGTCTGGTGTCATTTTTTCTCTCGAAATAATAGCAAAATAGTGTCATGGCTCAAAGAAGTGTCAATAGTAAGGTGGGTCCGAGGCCTGCACTGCTATTTTTTATGTTGAATAAATTTTGCGATTACATGAAGAATATTGGCATACTGAAAATACTTTCAGTGATTATGAAAGGACTATAATTATATACTTTTCTAGGTATATGGAAGCATTATGTATGCATGGAATAAAAAAATGTTCTTTACGAAGAAGAAAAAAGTAGTGGAATTTTTAAATACAGAATTATGATAGAACTGACCTGCTGTTTTACGTTTATCAAATCCAGAATTGATACAATTGACAGCAGTGTTGACAATCGAAGGTTCTCCGAAGCCAAGGAACTTGTGTACAGCTCTTTCAATTTGAGGTTTCATTACTTTCATTTCCTCTATTTCTTTTCTATATGACATTTTTACAAAGTTCACGTACGCTTACCAACAAATCTGAATAAAACTGAACAAACGTTTTGAAACGTTCACTCAATGCTCGAAAAATGCGACGACAGACGAACTTTTTTGGGGTTATGTGTTGCTTTGCGTGAAACTGTCGAGTATCGATCGTATTTGCGAGGCGAGAAGCTCGATTCGATTTCATAACATAACCTACAAATAAATGTCAAACTCGCATGTCTTGCACATGCTTCTTTGTTTACTTTGTTTGCAGCATTTTGGAAGGAACCTTGGATTGAATTTTGAACAAAAGATTTTAACTTTCAACTAAGTCGTTTTATTTTTAACTAAAATGATGAATGTTTAACTGGAATACTTGAATTTTCAACTAAAAAGGTGAAATTTTCAACAAAATACATGCATTTTTAACGAAACAGTGTAATTCTAATATAAAAAAGACAAATTCTCAATGAAATAGTTGAAGGTTGAACTAAAAAAGACAACTTTCTACCGAAAATGGAATGGTTAACTTTTAAGCTACAAAAAATTAATTTTAAACTAAACTGGTAAATTTTCAACTAGAATGATGAATC
>JAUELO010000089.1:477745-494068 GCA_032357855.1 Amphibolips quercusostensackenii | reverse complement strand
AAAGTAAGGTAGTTTGAAAGTCTGTTTTTTAATTGTAAATCTCTTTCATGCTTTTTTAACATAAAATATTTTTTCATAAGATAGATTTCTGTTTGATCTGAAATTAAAAATTTATCTTTTTTTTTAATGAAATTTTTACTATTTCGCTGAGAATTAATTTCTTTATGCTAAAATTCAACTGATCCATTTTTATTTAATATTAATCTTTCCTCATTCAAAATTCAACAATTTCAATGAAAATTGGTCTTTTTTAATAGAAAAATTTAACTTTTTTGTTATAAATACACGTATTTTGTTAAAAAGTTCATTTTTTATAGAAAAATATTCTCTTCTTTAATAGTTAATCTTTTTGTCTAAAAATAATTTTTCTTGGTTAAAAATTCTAGTATTCCAGCTACATATTTATCATTTTTGTTGAAAATGCATCTGTTAGGTTAGAAATAAAATTACTTAGTTAAAAGTTCAACTATTTTGTTGAAAATCATTGCAATTTTTTATTTTAACTTTTTAATTATTCAAAATTATTTTTTAGTTAAAAATTCGTCTTTTTGAGTAGAAATTAATTTCGTTTAAGAATAAAACTCTTTTGTAAAAAATTATTATTTTTCTTGGAAATTTATTATTTTAATTAAAAATTCATTTTTTTTTGGGTTAAAAATAAAGCTATTGAAATAAAAATTGTTTTTTTTCGGATAAAAAGGGATTTTTTCCTAAAACTTAACTACGCATTTTGTTGAAAATTTGTTTCCTTTTTGGTTGAAAATTATTTTTTTTAACCTAAATATTTAACTATTATACCACTTAAATATTTCATAAAAGCAATATAAAAACTTTTTTTTTTGTTGAGCATTCATTTTTTAACTCAAAATTAAATTATTACATTTTTTGTTGAAAAAAATTGTTTTTAGTCGAAAATTCGTCTTTTTTGGTAGAAATTAATCTTCTGGGTTGAAAATTCATTTTTTTGTCTGAAGTTCGATTATTTTATTTAAATATTCATTATTTTAGTTGAATATTCCATATTATCAAATCAAAATTCATCTGTTTGGTTGAACATTAGTTTTTTAAAATTTAAATTTAATTATTTGTTTTGGTTGACAATTTATCTTTTTTTTAGTGAAAATTTATTTCTGTTAGTTTAAGAATTCAACTATTTCAGTTAAAGATTAATCCTTTTTGTTGAAAACTAATGCTTTTGGTTTAAAATATAACTATTTTAGTTGAAGATTTATCATTAGGTTTGAAAATTCATTAGTTAGGTTAAAAATTAATTTTATTAACTAAAAATGTAACTATTCCATTTTCAGTTAAAAGTTAATTTTTTTAGTTAAAAATTCAACTATTTGGTTGAAAATTTGTCTCCTTTTATTGAAAATTCAACTATTTCGTCAAAAATTAATTTTTTTTTTTAATTGTATTTTTTGTTAGAAAATTAAAAAGCTTGACCGGGGAAGCCGGGAAATGACCGGGAATTTGGAATCGTCCGCCGAATCACCACTCTGATTTTTCTCTAAAATAACCTGAAATATACATGTAAAAATAAATTGTAATTGGAGCCCAAAAAATACATTTTGTTCGTTATAAAAGAAGATATTGCATTTATTTTTGTCTTTTTCTTACTCTTATAATTAAAATTTTAAAAAGTAAAATATGTCTTAAAATATTAACCCATTTGGCAAAAAATAACCTTTCTTGTTAAGAAATCATATTTTTGAGTTAAAATTCCACATTTTTGTACGAAATTCATATTTTTGGTTAAAAATTAACTCTTATGTTGGAAAAGCATATATTTGGGTTAAAAATTCAACAGTTATATCGTTGATTAGTTCTTTTAGCTTCAAAATTCAACAATGTTGTTGAAAATCAATGTATTTTCTTGAAAATTCGTCTTTTTTGGCCAAACATTAATCTTGTTGGTAAAAATTCATATTTTTGGTCGAAAGTTTAGCCATTTGGTTACAAGTTAAACTACTTTGTTACAAATTTCTTTTTTAAAAATTCACCTCTTTGTTTAACAATTTAACTCATTTGTTAAAAATTCGCTTTTTATTTGAGTAAATTGAAGCCCAAAAAATCAATGTTGTTAGTTATAAAAGAAGATAATACATTTATTTTTTTACACTTAAAAATTCACGATATAATAAACGTTTTCGGACTCTAATCGGCTTCTATTGTGAGTAATTTTTTTATAAGATTTGCTGATGATTTTTTTTAATTCATAGAAAAATTCTTTGAATCAAAGAATCTTCTTCACTGCCGGTTTTTGCGTTAAAGTACAAGCCTGTTGCAGGTTGCAGCCATCTTCATTGCGCATTGCCGAATAATGTTCGACTGCGCACATCGGGGCGCAGATATATTTTTCCAGACTGACTAGGACTTTCTGTAATACCAGCACGCTATTTTTCACTTTATAAACTTATAAAAATTCTTTCGAACCTAATTCAAAATATTCACAACTTCTCTACAATTCGTCGTAGACTGAATTTGGCTTTTTACTTGCATTTCGGATAGTAAATACAGAACTCCTTTTCCTAGACTATTATCGAGAATTGCAAGACTCGTTTGCATTTAGTGTTGGAAAGTTTGAAATCTTTTATAAAAAGTCATTTACGATCTCCAATATTTTGGTACTCGTCCAAGACTCCTGGACTAATTCTCCGCTTTTTATAGGACATTTTTTCCGTGTATGCATAAACTAAAAAGCAGAAAGACTCTCGGTAAAGTCTGTTTTTTTCAGAGAAAATTATATTTTTTATGTAATAATAAAAAAATGGTCCCTCATAGTGGCACTAGGATGATAAGACCATCGCAGTAGTGGAGTATTCTACTATTTATCTTAAAAGGGAGTAGACGAACCAGTCTTCTACATCGGTTTTTGTTTTCGTGACTTACTACGCTTGTTAACGGCCATGCCGGAGAAAGAAGATCGGCCGGGTTCTGGTTTTGAGGCGACACCATGAAAAAGCGAAAAACTACCATCTTTCAGGACCTAAGACGTTTTATCGTTAGATTTGCCCAAAAATATAATCGATCCTGTTCCTCTGGCATAGCCAGTAGTGCAAAGCGCACTAGATTTTTTAATTATTTTTTTTAAATAAAGTTTTAACTGTTTTCGAAGTTTCTCAAAACCAATTTACAATCCAAATGGTTTATTTCTTTAGACCAGCACTATCCTAGTAAACTCAGTGAGTTTGTCTCTCGTTACAAAAATGCAGTGATAATTACAAATTTGCAGTAATAATTGCAAACGAATATCATTCCGCAAGTGACACTATGTCTTGCAAAACTTGGCGATTTTTTCTTCGCAAAATTATCCTTTGAAACTTCTGACATTTTACGTTTGGTAAACTCACTTATTCGAACACTAAGTCGAGGTTATGTTATTGTGTTTACAAAATTTTACCGTGAAAATTAAACTGCTCACCGACAATACGCTTTCATCACGAGCTAAAACCTGTTTCCCTCAAACAATATCTGTCTAAAAAATATTGTTCGCAAACGACTTGTTCAGCTTTGCACGAAAAATCTCTTTTGTGCCGGAGAATTGCACATTGTCACTGTTCTACACAATTTCGCGGTACCGAAAAGAAATGGATCTTCTGCTTGTTTGTTTTCTTTGATTCCTTTGATTTATACTCATTAGTGCAATTGAGTATTATGCAGTAACTACCGCCTATTTTTATTTACAGTTTATTTAAAACACTTTTTAAAATAAATAAATGTTACTCGCCATTAATACATTCCTATGAGAAAGCCTTTTAATCTAATTTCAGACAATCGAGTGACGATCGACGCGCCGCTAGTTCGGCCAGTAATAAGTATAGTAAGACACAAAAGCAAAAACTGATGTAGATAACTGTTTTATCTACGCCCTTTTTAAATAAATAGCAGACGCTTCCTTTTAAAATAAAAAAAACAACCTTTTGATAAAATCTTATTACAGGGTAGATGAAATTGAAAGATATACCTAGCCGTCGTCTGGTCTGGTCCTTTTCTTGCTCTCGGTTGATGGCTATTTGGTTTTGTTCTGCTATGTATTGAGCAAAGGCGTTGTCATCGGCAGAATTCTGCACTTTACGTTCTGCAATGTCTTTCTTCTGTCTCAGTATATCTTCCAGTAAGTCCTTCGCTAGTCGTTGCTTCTCTAGGGATTCGTTTCTCAATTTAGCTTGCATCGAGCTTTTCTCTTCCTCTTCGTATACCGTATTGATAATATCCTCGCGTTCTCCTTTTTTCGTCTCCTCATCCAACATTCTTACAGCCATTTTTTCCAGCATTCTCTCTTTATTAGCTAAGTTTCGAGCCTGTTTTCATACAGTTTTTTCATGTTACAAGTTTGAAAAGCAAGTAACCTTAAGTTTTATTAAAAGGAAAATTTATCAAGAATTCTGGCTGTAGTGCGGATGAACTTAGTATAAATAAAAGTGAAATGTTAAATGCTAGTTGGATTTTCTGTTGACTAAAGTATCCTAAAAAGATTTTAAGATAGGAATTAGAATAATCGATCAGGCTTTTATTGGAAGAAATCAATTTTTGTGTTTCATTTATACAAAATAAGAAAATTTGATTAAAAGAATATGGTCAAAGTTGGTTAGCATATTTTGTTATTGGATTGCTTATGGTTTTCTGCCACCCTAGGAGCATTTAAAGATAAAAATTAGCATAATCTAATGGTTCTTTCTAAAAAAGGTTGTTTTCTGTGTTTAATTAACATGGAATATCAAACGCGAAATTATTTATTTAAACACTTTTATTTGAAAGTGTCTTAAATAGTCTTTTAATTTTTATATCAGACTTTCATGGGATTCTGAAAACCATTATATAAAAAGGCCTTTGCAAAACACGGTTCGACTGAAATGACTTCAACCCAAAGATGCGAACATCAAGACTGTCTTTCTCGATATCGTATTCAGGATGTCTTAAAAATATTTTTCAATAAGAAACAAAATCCTCCCTGGAGCCCTTTTTGAAAAAAATTCATTTTTAATTTCAGCAAATCTAAATTTCAAGTATTTCTTAAAAACAAAGCAAGATATAAAACAGCCAGGCAAACAAAATTGGCCTTTGGAAAAATGTGTACAAAAAGTCTCCCTTATTAATTATTATTCTCAATTCGTTTTTTTGAAATCTTGATTTTTCAATATCATTTAATTTCATAAGCCAATATCATTTTTGAAGTAAAAGAAAAACATTGAGACAATTCCAATCATAATATTGATCTGTTCTAATTTTTTCTCGTATAAAACTATGAAGACCAACTTTTACATCCTATTATCGAAAAATTAGGTTATTCAAAAAGTGAAATCAGGTAAAAAAATTCTAAAAAGGTTTTTTTTAACAATCTCGAAAAACAATTTGTTGTCTCAAATTTTTTACAATCTCATTTACTTTTCTAGAGAAACTGGCAAGGGCATATAAGGATAAGTATGCGTTTTGATTATGTGAAAAAATTGTGCCTCTTCTTAAAAAAATATACAAACTATGCATTTATTTTAAAAAATTCTTTACATAATTATGAATTGATGTCAATTTTTTAAGTATTATAAAAAAATGGCTGAGTAAGACATTTAAAAAAAAATACTACGCTAAATATTGATTGGTCCACATCTATTTTTTGCCCAGTGTACAGTGCCCGGTAAACCGTATGTGGTATGCCTAAAATCATTAATTCTTAAATCTATGAATTATTTTCTCAATGCCTGTTTTTTCAGAAGAATGTGCCATAATTTCTTGGATTTTGAATAATTACAAGTAGATTTTTTAAAACTCGGCTTGGGGGAAGATTTTAATTGTTATCGAAAAATAGTTAAAGTAATTTTAACTGTACTGTGAAAAATTTTGATTATAGAAACATTTAAAAAACAAGAAGCAACATTTACCACGTTAATGCAAAGTTTTTTATTTCATACATTGATTAAATTAAAAGTTACTCATTCAAAAATAAAAGACACAATTATTTTAATTTTTATCTTAAAATCTTTTTGGGATGCCAGAATAACATATACAATAAATAAATTCAATAAATAAATACTAAGCAACATTTGTCGATCATCATGTCCTTTAAAGTTTATGCATTCCTTCCCAAAAAAATAGGTGTATCACGAAAATCCCAAAGGCATTTTTGTCGCTTTTTCTCAATGCCAATTGGGTAATTTGAAAAACTCAGAGTAAAGAATGTTGCCAAATTCACACACGTTATTAAGAATTTTAGTCTCAGTTGAAGGGCAATGCCAAAGAATGTCACAATTGTGTGCATAATAAAACTGACGAAAATGTAAGATTTACTAATGTATATTCAGCAGAATTAATATTTGTATTTAAAATAAGCAACAACTTTATTATTAAATATCAATCAAAAGTTTTGTTTTTACAACATAAATAAATTATTATTTTTCAATATTTTTGTTGTATTATTTAAATTGAAATAATCAGTTTTGAAAACCAAAACTTACTCGAAAATATCAATTTTTAACCAAAATTAATGAATTTTCAACCAAAAAAAGGACATTTTCAAGAAAATATTAAAATTTTTAAGCAAAGAAATTGATTTTTAAATGAAATAATGAATCTTTAGCAAAAAAATTTAAACCTGTAGTTGAATTTTCGATTTTTAAAATTAATTTTTAATAAAAAAAAATTTTTTAAACAAAAGAAATTATTTTTCAACAAAAAACAATAATTTTTTACCAAAAAAGAATAATTTTTAACAAAATACATGAATTTTCAACTAAATTTTGAACTTTTAAAGGAATTTTTAAATTTATAGTTGAATTATTAACCAAAGAAATGCATTTTCAATCAAAAAGGTGAATTAGTCACCAAGATTATCAATATTCACCACAAGAGACAAAGTTTCAACACAATACAAACATTTTTAACAAAAAAGCTAAATTTTTAACTAAAGAAGATAAATTTTAAACCAAGCGTGAAATAGTTGAATTTTCAGTTAAGAAAATTCTATTTCAACTACAACGGAAAACGAATTCCTAACAAAATAGTTAAATTTGTGAGCAAATAAATTAAGTTTTAACTAAAATAATGAATATTCAACAAAAAATTACTAATTTTCATTCAGAGAAATGAATTTCTAACCTAAAGAATAATTTTCTACGAAAACAGATTGATTTTAAACAAAATACATGAATTTCCAACCAAATTTGGAATTTTTAAAGAAATTCTCAACCTAACAATTATATTTTGTACCGAAGAAATGAATTTTTGACCAAAAAGGTAAATTAGTCACTAAGAAGATTAATATTCTACCTCGAAAGACAGAGATTCAAAAAAATACAGAAATTTACAAAAATAGATGAATTTCAACTGACGAAGATAAATGTTATACCAAACATGAAATATTGAAATTTTCAGTTGAAAAAATTAATTAACGGTAATACACATTTTTGAACAAAATAGTTAAATTTTTAACAAAAAAAAATTTTTTCTACTCTGATGAATAGTTCATACGAAAAGACATTTAAAATGTATTTTTTGCGTTTTTCAAATTTTAAAAAAATAGTTAAAGTTCGGTTATTAGTAAGTGCACAATGTTCTAGTTTTTGAAAATGTTGTATTAATTAAACACGAAAATCGACGTTCATTAAAAATAGACCGATTTATTCATTTTTTTATTTTGCATTTTAAAATATTCGCTGAATGTCGGAATATAGTAAAAAATGACATTAGCAACTTTTATTTGAACTTGCTTCAGACGCACCGTGTAGTTAAATACGTTTTTTCAAAGAAAAAAAAAATTAATGTAGAATAATTAAAAAATAACTTTAAACTAAATGATCTTATTCATATAAGTATTTATTTTTCAATGAGTCTGTTGATAAAAATCAGCTAATGTCATATCTAATACATAAGGGGTGGTTGAAAACAATTTTTTTGTGTTATCTAAAACGCCGAAGGCGTCTTATGTAATCTAAAAACATATGTTGGTTGGAACAATTATTGATCCTTGATGACGTACAAATATTTTAACCTATATTTACATAAATCAGGCTTACTAATTTAAAAAAAAATCAATTTAATTTTTTGAAAAGTTTTTTTCATGAACTCTCAAATTTAAAAGTTAAAAAATCTAATGCCGAAATTGGATCAAACATTATTCTTCGCTTCACAGAGTTATAAAAAGGCATTTTGAATGTTAATAACTTCTTAAAATAATTCGTTTAGAAAAAATTTCATTAGACTACCTTACTCACTCTTTTACTTAGAAGGACAACGTATATCCAAAAATTTCGAGCTCATGAAATTTTTTGTTTTAAAAAATTAATTTTTTTCTAATTTAAAAAAAAAGCTAATAATAATTTTTTTATTTAAAGTTTAAAATAAGTGCGCATTATTAATAATCAATTATTGGACTAAAAATCAGATTAAAACTTTCTTTGTAGGAGCAGGTGTCGTATATCACCCTGGGGGAACCCAAAGATATTTGTTGATTTTCATAAAACAAAGGTGGGTTGTAAAGGTACCAGTGTATTGCCTAAGAGCAACCCAGAAATAAAGAACCAATAGAAAGCGAGACTGTTTGAATTGCGTATTGGGCATTTGCAGATTTAAAGAATAAAAATCTAATCGGTTGACGACATTTTTAATCTGTCAATCCGCATTCGTTAAAATTCTATGGGTAATCTACGATTTAATAATGTGCGTATAAATGTATTTAAATTCACTATGAAATAACAGATTACACCCAATGGTTTTTAAGGAATGAAAATCTAATAGGTTAGCCACATTTTTAATCTGCCACCTGTGCGCGGTCCTTAAACTCTGCTATTCCGCATTTGTTAGAATGCTATTGGTAATCTACGATTCACTGATGTGGGAATGAATGGGTTGAAATTTGATATTAGATAGAGGTCTTAAAAGACCACACCAAGTCGTTGTTAAAAAATGAAAATTTAATAGGTTGGCCACGATTTTATTTTGGCATCTTTGCGCGGTTCATAAAATCTGCCATTCCGCATTTGTTAAAATGCCATAGGTAATCTACGATTCACTAATGTGCTCATGAATGGGTTGAAATTCAATTCAAAATAGAGGTCTTAAAAGATCGCAACCAATGGTAGTTAAAAAATGAAACTCTAATAGGTTGACCACATTTTTAATCTGCCACCTGTGCGCGGTCCTTTAAATCTGCTATTCCGCATTTGTTAGAATGCTTTGCGTAATCTACGATTCACTGATATGCGAATGAATGGGCTAAAATTTAATACGAAATAGAGGTCTTAAAATACCGCACCCAATGGTTGTTAAAGAATGAAAATCTAATAGGGTGACGATAGTTTTATTCTGCCACCCGTGCGCGGTGTCTTAAATCTGCCATTCCGCATTTGTTAAAATGCTATGGGGGATCTAAGATTCACAAATGTGCGCATAAATGGTTTAAAATTCAATACCAATGGGTGGCAGTCTTGAATTCCAGTGACAGATACGCAATTCACAAGTCATCAAAACTCATTCAAATGGAAGTGAATGGATTTTTCTTTCCTGGGAAAATAAGAAAATTTACTAAGGAAAAAAAATTCAAATATATATCGGCATTGGAATTGCAAAGGAAGTTATTGAGTTATATAGTGTCCTCTATAAAGTACAGTTTATTATATGACCTTAGTATCAGAACTTCTTCTCTTCTGGTTCTCTCTCTCTGCGATTCCGCGTTCAATACGATTATGTTCGTCTATTAGAGCTTCCTTTTCCTTGCATTTCCGTATTTCTTTGGCCCTAAGAAAAGCTTCTTCCTCTGCCCTGAGTCTATCTGCTAGTTTCTTTTTTTGCCTGGATTTTTCCATCTCCTCTTTTCTGAAGACCTGGCTGATTTCTTCCACCTGCTTTCGTTCCCTTTCTTTTTCTTCAGACTTTTGCTGGCGCTTTTTGCAATTGATTATAAGCTGATCCTGCAAATCTCTACGATAACGTTCCTTCTTCTCACGATCATTAACGAAATTCTCTTGCTCAGAGGTATCATTTTGAAACCAACCCTTAATTATTTTATCCTGCTGCAATTCCTCGCACCTGGTGTTCTTCCGAATGTCCTCCTGCTCTTTTAGTTGAATTTCATTAACGGCCAATGAAAGACGTTTTATATACCTCTTCAGACAACCGAGATTGCTGATTTCAGGGTGGCGATACGGCGGACGATTCCCAGTTCCTGGTCATTTCCCGGTTTTTCCCGGTCAAGTATTTCAATTTTCCCGGCCAATCAAAAGTAAAATATTCATATTTGCTGCAAAACTCAAACATTTATTTTAATTCATCACGTTCATTCTAAACATCCTTTAACACAACATAAAAAATTTCAAAATAACTGAATTTTAAAACAAATTCGAATTTTCTACTAAAAAACATAAATTTTCAATAAGAATGGAAAAGTTAAACTTTAAGTTAGAAAAATTAGTTAGAATAGTTGAATTTTTAAGACAAGGAGATCAATTTTCAACTAAAATTATGAATACTTAACTGACATACTTGAATTTTCAACCACAAAGGTAAATTTTCAAACAAGACTAATTTTCTACTAAAAAATACAATTTAAAAAAAAAACATGAATTTTTTAACGAAATAGTTGAATTTTCAATTAAAGGAGACAAATTTTCACCCTAACAGTTGAATTTTAAACTAAAAAAATCAACTTTCAACCGAAAATGGAAAAGCTACATTTTCAGTTAATAAAAAAATGATGAATCTTCAACTAGAGTAGTTGAATTTTAAAGCAAAAACATGAGTAAAAAAAAACAATGAATCTTCAACTGGAATAGTTGAATTTTTAAACTGAAAAAAAAAATCATTTTTACTGTAAATTATATTTTTTTAATTAAATTTTAAGTTATAAAAGTTAATGTTCAACCAAACAGATGAACTTTCAACTAAGACTATTAAATATTCTACTAAGATAATGAATATTTAAATGAAATAATTGAACTTTAGACCAATAAGATGAATTTTTAAGCAAGAAAATTAATTTTCCCTAAAAAAGACGAATTTTCAATTGAAAAAATTCCTTTTCAACCAAAAAAAAAGAAACAATTTTTCAATCAAATAGCTCATTTTTCAAACCAAGAAATGGATTTGTAATTATTCTGAATTTTTAAAAAAATGTTAAAAAAAGAATTCAACTTTCAACCAAAAGTAATTTTATTTACAACCTGAAAGACGAATTTTCAACTAAAATCATAAATATTCAACTGAAATACTTGTATTTTGAATTGCCACAAAGAGGTTTTAGGCAAGAAGATTAATTTTCAAAGAAAAAGATCATTTTCAACATTCAAGTGGAATAAGTTAAATTTTCAGTAAAAAAATTACATTCAGCAAAAAAAAAAATTTACTAATAAAGATAATTACAAATTTTCAACTACAAAATAATTTTGAATAATTAAAAAGTTAAAATGCAAAGTTAAAATAATTTTTAACAAAAAGAGTTTAAGTTTCAGCCAAGTAATTTGATTTCCAACCTAAAAGATAAATTTTTAACTAAAATGATAAATATTTAACTGAAATATTTGAATTTTTAAACGCTAAAAATAGTTTTTAGACAAGAACATTAAATTTCAAAGATAAAAAAATTTTCTGTGAAAGAATCGATTTTTTAATGAACTACGTGTATTTTCAACAACATAGTTAAATTATCTATTAAAAAATACCAATTTTCATTCATAGTTTTGAATTTTAAACTAGGGAAGATGAATTTTCAACTAAAAATGGAACAGTTGAATTTTCAATTGATGAAATTAATCTTCAATCAAACGGCTGAATTTTTAACAGACAAAAATAAAAAAAAATAAAAAATAAAAATTGAAAAAAGAGGAAGAAAATAAATTTTCAACCAAAAATAAAATAGTTCAATTTTCTCTTAAAAATCTACTTCTTCACAAAAATGAATGAATCTTCAATCAAAAAATTAATTTTTAATGAATGAGTTCAGCTTTTGACTAAGTGATTGAATTTTGAAATAAGTAAATAAATCCGTAACCTAATAAACACACGTATATGCCCTGCGCCTGTACATAAAAGAGAAATTACTTTTCTAAATTGACCAAAATTATTCAAATAATAAAAACTTAAATTTTACTGCGATCAGAAGTGAATTCTCGGTTATATCCCGGTTTCCGGGCCAAGTCGCCACCCTGTGATTTTCATAACGTTATAATTTTTATAGTTGAATTTTCAAAGAAAAAAGTCATTTTCAACTAAACAATTTCATTTGCAACCATATAGTTCAACTTTGAAGCATAAGAAACCAATTTTTAATAAAAAAATAAAATTTTTAATCAAAT
The DNA here is from genome assembly GCA_032357855.1 of Amphibolips quercusostensackenii. Classification (NCBI taxonomy): domain Eukaryota; kingdom Metazoa; phylum Arthropoda; class Insecta; order Hymenoptera; family Cynipidae; genus Amphibolips; species Amphibolips quercusostensackenii. The sequence continues at coordinate 481,787 of JAUELO010000089.1, read as the reverse complement.
AATTAAATTTTCAATTAAAAAAGGTGAATGTTCGAACTGAGAATAAAAACTTTAAACAAGAGTTGAATTTCCAACCAAGAAAAAAAATCAACCAAGTTGTTGAATTTTTAAGCAAAAAAGACTAATCTTATACAAAACAGCTAAATTTTTAACAAAAAATTTTGTTTTTAACCAAACAGTTGAATTTTCGTCAAATTCGCAAATTTCGTTAAATTTTCAAAAAAATATTTGAATTCTCAACCAAAAGATATTAATTTTTATCCAAAAGTTTCAATTTTAACAAAAAAAAATTATATTTCGACCAAAAGAGATTCATCAAACAAGATTTAATCCACGAAGTCACTTTTTCTTTTGAACAAAATTGAAAATTCAACACGAAAAATATGAATTTTCAACCAAGAAGTTTACTTTCGTCCAATACAGTGAAAGTTTTAAGAGAAAAAGACGAGGTTTCAATCAAAAAGATGAATTTTCATCCAAGAAGATCAATTGTCTACTAAAAAAGACGAATTTTCAAACAAGTAGTTGAATTTTCGACTACGAAAGATAAATTTTCAACTAAAAATAAAATAGTTAAATTTTTATTAAAAAAAAAAGAATTTTCAGCAAAAAAAAACAAATTTTAACAAAATAGTTTTAATTAATAAAGATGAATTCTAAACAAAAAATCTAATTGCTGTTACTTCAAACAAAAAGTACACTAATTTTAAATAAAAAACAATTGAATTTAACCAATAAAATACGAATTTTCAGTAGAATAGTTGAATTTTCAAACAGAACATAAGCATTAAAAAAACAAAATATTCATAACCAAATAGTTAAACTTTCAATAAAAAGAGACGGATTTTTAAAAGAATATTTGCATTTTTAACCAAACAGTTGAATTTTTGAGCCAAAAAGGGAATTTTTTAAAAGACAGTTGAATTTTCAACAAAAAAGTTAAGCTTTAACCAGGAATGATGATTTTTTAACGAAAACCGACGAAATTTCCACTAAAAAGACGAATTTCAACAAAATAGTTAAATTTTCAGAAAAAAAAAAAAATTATCAACCAGTTATATTTATAACCAAATAGTTGAACTTTTAACCAAAAGAGACGTATTTTTAAAAAAACAGTTATATTTTCAACTATATTGTTAAATTTTAAGGCTCAAAAGGCGAATTTTCTAACAAAATAGTTGATGTTTCCACCAAAAAGGACGACTGTTTAACACAATAATTAAATTTATTAACAAAATATTGAATTTTTAACCAAATAGAGTGAAATTTTAGCCAAAAATAGTTGGATTTTCTTATTGGGTTCTACTAATTTAGTTCTCATTCAAGCAAAAAAAAAAAAAGATAAAAAGGAGGAATTAAACAGGTAAAAAAAGGAATTCTCTAAGAACAGGTGGGATGAGGAGAATAGGGGAAAGAATGTGAGGTCTGTAACTAAAATTTAATTTACTGGCTTTTCATGACCAATAAATATTTGTACAGATATTTTTTTACCACTAAGGACGTTTTTATTTGGCGCTGCTGTTGAAATGAAAACTAACAATATGTTATAAACTGTAAGGCTTTTTTTGAAAATCAAACAAGATTCCCGTTCATTTCCGGTCATAAAAATATCCCGGTTTTTCTGGTTTCCGAGTCCAGCGGCTACCCTGATCTATATTATTTATACGCAGTTGCAGTCATTATGAAAGATCAAAGAGGACGCCAACCTCACATCTACAGTCTATACACTATACATATATATACGTTTATAGTTCCTTCTCCTCCGTCAAAATTGGAAGTGTGCCATGCGAAACAATCAGTTCAATAAGTGGAATAGCCAATACATATTGGCCCCTCCTCAGAAAATTTATATTTTATCACTAAACATTCTAAAACAGATTCTTTAAATTTAAAATTAGGATTTAAATCACCCTAAAGTAGAGAAAAACATACGCTTCGAACGAAAAAAAGTCCCCTAATTGGATGACTTTTTTTAATTAAACTTTTTACGCCTCATTTGAGCACTGCAGTATCTCAGAAGCAAGTTTCTTTTTTTTTTAATTCTAGAATAAAGCTTGGATTTTTCATCACCGCACAAAGTTGAAAAAACGTGAGACTCGAACGAAAAAAATCTCCCTCTCCATTTTTTCGGAACATAATGACATTCTCTATACAAACTTATACTGCGTAAATTCAGAAATTCAAGATCTAAAAAAGCAATTTTTTAAAATTGAAACCGGATTTTTATTCACAGTCTACAGATGAGATAATTTGCAAAAATCTTGCATGCTTTAATTCAAAACTGACGTATCTCCAAAGTATGCCTTTATTATTTTCCTAAATCGAAAATTCGATTTTTGAGAATGGTTTTTGTCCCTCGTGAGAAATTGCCAAAATTTTGAATATAAGTCTGTTGCTGGAAGTAGAAAGATTTAAAAAAATAGAAATTGGGGGATAGGGGAAGATAGAGGACTCTTATCTTTTTCCATTCCTTAGTCTTAGTCTATCTAACTATTACGAATTTAAATCTTTTACAATATCTTTCTCTATCTTTCGTAACCGAGGACCCTTATCTTCTTCTCTACTTCATTCTACCTCTTTAACATAAATTTAAATAATTGTCTATCTCTTTTTCTATCTTCCTTGATTGAGTAATCTTATCATTCTCTATCCCTCAATATTTAGAAAAATATAGGCAAAAATTTAGATTTACAGATATAGAAAAAGACTGACATGAATAGACAAATGACAGAATGAGATAGAGAAGAGGGGATTAAAAAAAAACGTGAATTTATATTACGAAAGAGATAGAAAACGATAGACTTTGATACGTGTGGGCTAGGATAAGATGGAGAAGAGGAATTTAAAAAAGTAGACGTTAACTTAGATTGACAAAGAGAAAAAAAAGTCTGACCTGGATGGATAAAGGATAGGATGAGATAGAGAAGAAGGTATTAGAAAAGATAAACGTGAATTTAGATTGAGAAAGGGATGCAAAAACATTGACGTGGATAAATGTACGATACGATGAGATAGGAAAAAGTATATTGAAAAAGATAGACGGAAACTTTGATTGACAAAAAGATGGTAAAAGATTGGCATGTATAGATGAAGGATAGTGTTAGATAAAGAGGAAGGTATTGAAAAAGACGGACGTGAATTTAGATTGTTAAAGAGATACAAAAGGCAGACGTTGATAATTGTATGATACGATGAAACAGAGAAAAGGAGATTGAAAAAGATAGATGTAGATTAAGATTATAAAATAGATAAAAAAATAAACGTTGATAGATGTATGATACGATAAGATAGGAAAGAAGATATTGAAAAGATAGATGTGAATTTAGATTGACAAAGAAATAGAAAAAGTCTGACGTGGATAGATAAATGATAGGATGAGATAGAGAAGAAGGTACTAGAAAAGATAAACGTGAATTTAGATTGACAAAGAGATACATAAACATTGACGTGGATAGATAAACGATACGATGAACCTTACGAAAATTTATGTCAGGAAAAAAATGACAGGCCTGTCATTTTTTCCCTGTAGTTTTTTCGCGCCCACAGGAAAACGACACGCAAAATGACAGGGGAAATGACAGCCGGAAATAAGGATAGATAATACCTGTGGAAAATAAAAATTCGTATACAATCCTTTCAGATTTTATACCATAATCCATTGTTTCATTCTGTCGGAACCTTGAGCATTTATTGCTTTTGATTATTATGCAATTTTATTGAGGGCAAGGGACACGATGCATTTCGTTCCAGATCGCTAAGTCCTTATTTTCATAAAAGCCCACGATTTCACGTAAAAGAACACTTAATTAATTCTCCATCAAAAAGTTTGTCGCAATGTAATGATAAAAATTACATCACACGAAATGAACGCTCGAGATATCGACAAAGAAACACAAAGCAGCCATTAATTTGGCTTTTGGAGCACCACAACAACTGACAATACGTTTGGGGGGTCACAGTGTCAGTCGTTGTGGTGCTCCAAGAGCTAAGACACTTGACGGCTGCTTTGTGTTTCTTTGTCGATATCTCGAGCATTCACTGC
>JAUELO010000089.1:393896-405818 GCA_032357855.1 Amphibolips quercusostensackenii | reverse complement strand
TATACATATTCTCTGCATATATACATATATGTATAAGTGTATGTACTACTGGTACATGGGGAGGATGCAAATATATGGCTCAGTATGGCTATCACTCAACTGAGAAGTAAGCAAACAAAACATGATAAATCCATTCTATATGTTTCCTCAGTAATTAGACAAATGCTGTATCTTAAAGATACCGGAGATAGATGAAAAATTAAAATAATATCAAACAGAGGAAATTTTTTAACTGGTTGTCTAATAATATCGAATTATTGAACCTATGAAATTAAATTTATACAGTTCTTAAAACATATTGAAGATTTTAGTACATGATAAACAAATTTTAAATAAAATATTTTAATTTTTCATGCGAAATTTTGATAGCATAGAGTTTTTGGTGAGACAAGTGTCAATAATCACATTCCTCGAGTCCTAAAAATTCTAAGACCATAAGTAGCTCATTTTCTTCAGAAAATGGATTTATCTTGTTTTTTTTCTTATTTCTTTTTCAACTATAGTGTCATCGATCTACTGATGAGCTTTGACAAATAAATGACGTTATCCGGTGAAAAATATTTTTGCGGTGCAGGGGTTCAATTGCATATAAACATAAACAGACAATTTCATTAATATTACTTTCTGGGATACTCTTTCTGTTTTACAGATATTCCTTAATTGATTTACTGAGAACGAAGGATTTGTGACATTGCAAAATATTTGCGAGTAACATGTTCTTTGAATTTCAAGATTCAGACTCTTTCGGTTTTTTCATTTTAACCAATTTCATTCTCTTACACCCGCCAATGAAAATGAGAGCATCCAGAAGAATCCTGAATCCTCCAGACCTAATGAGATACTTCAAGAAGCCAATGGGACGCCTTTTGTCAATTGCAGTAACTCAACCTATTTGAAATTTTTCCGCCAATCTCACAGATGTGTGCCAATCTATTCCTTTCCTTCTGGTCGTGTCCCAATATTTATTGAACATCTTGAAATGCTAATGGGATTAAAGTTTTCGTTCGACACTTGATTTACTAACTAACTTATTGGACTCGGAGCGAAATTCATCATTTCTTTTGTTGGGAAGGTTTATTGTCGATCCCCGGTAATGCGAGTGGGATCTCTGTGGCTGAGGCCCGGCTACCACTGGTAACATTCTTGGTGCTATGATTTCTAATTTGGATTTAGTCTTAGTAGGAATTTGAGTAGCTATCTTGGCTGATCATATACTTTGAAGAGGATGCCTTGGACAATAAATCAACATTATTTAGACCGAATTGGTTGACTAATTATCACCAAATTCAGAAGAGACTATTTTGGTGGACACATTGTTGTCGTTTGTAGTCACATCCCTGAGAGCCTATTCCTTCTGTTTCTACATTCCATAGTTATACCAATCACAACGCCCTATTTCAACCAATCAGGATTCAGCCGATTGCCAAAGGAGAAAACAACGCCGGAAAACTCTCATCATTTGTCGAGTAGCTTCTGGTGTAGCACGCGTTACAGAGAATCTAAAACTTAATATTATTTCAAAAAGTCACTCATTATTATAAAGTTACGATTATCACTTCTAGTTAAACTTTTTAGATTTTAAGGATTTATATTATATCTGTCATCTAATTATTAAAGGTAGAAATCATCTTACTATCCACAAAAAATATTCTATGATATAGTGTGGCCCCTTTGTTTTGTCATTTAATAATTTCTTTTAGAATATTTGGTACACTATTCGTAAGAATATTTCTGACTGGATTAATTTATTTTTGATATGTCAATTTTTGTTATTTCAATTGATATTGTTGAATTGTGCTATATTGTTCTCTTTTTAATCGTCCTTACATTCATTGAATTTGCGTCATATTGGTCACTCATATTAATTTTTTTTGCCCCGATATCTATTGAATTCTGTCATTTTTTCCTAATATTATTCAGAATCTCTTAGTATTGTCATTGTGTTTCACGACTTGTATTTAAATATAATTCTGTCTTTTGATCCCAAGCCTATTCTACGTTCCCATGAATTTAGTCCCTATAACCTCTAAAAATATGTTTAGTATATGTAGTTACATTATTTAACCTAATATTAGAAAACCAGGCGAAAGATAAATTTGATTTTTCAAAAGAAAATGATTTAATCCCACCAATACCCAAATTTTGTCATCCTTTCACTCAATTGTTTTTCTTACTTTTAATTGTCTTCGTCAAACAGACCTGTTAATAAGAATTATTTTTATGTCATAATAAAATTATTCTATTGTAATTTGACTTAAAAACTGTTTTGTTATTTTAAATTTAACTTAATTATTTTTCCGATTTAAAGAACTAGACCCTCTAACATTTTCCAGAGACGGGGCTGAGCTTGTCTATTGTTTGATTCCTGGTTCAATAATTTTCTTTTTCTTCGATTATTTTTAATTTTGTCCTATTTGTGAATTATCCGTGTGGGATCTGGCGCCCGCAGTTTATTTTTCGGACAACAAGATAAGTTAAAGAAAAATTTGATTATTGGTGGAATTAATGCTGAAGTATACTGAACTAATTTTTCACAAATTGGTCCGGTTATAGATTATACCATTTATGACCTTGGATTTCAGCTTTTTTGACAAAAAACAGTGTTGTGAAAAATGTTAAAATTATTTCTTAGTTTTCAAGACGAAATTATTTTTAACATATTAGCAAAGTAAATTATTTTGGAAAGAAAATAAAGGGAGTATATGTAAAACTTTATTTTCAAAATTTTTCGTCTTCTCGCAGATTTTTCCTTAAATAATTTTTTGTTTTCCCCGACAATTCATTATCAAAGACCAAAATTTAAAGCACGTAAGATTCTTACATACAATCTTTTATAAACGAAATAAAACAATTTTGAATTGAAAATTTGAATGTATTTATTTAAACCGAAATAATTACTATTTTAGCATAAAAAATTAATTTTTAATCCGGAAGGACGAATTTTTAATAGAACAAATAAACTTTCGACCAAAAAAGATGACTTTTCAACCAAATAATTTAATTTTACCAAAATAATTTAATTTTTAACAAAATAACAAAATATTTAACAAAAAAATAGTTAAATTTTCAACAGAAGAAGATAAATTTTTAAATAACAAAGATAAATTTTCAACCAATTGGTCGCAATGACATATAAAAAGATTAAGCTTCAACCAAAAATAGTTGCATTTCCTATTAAGTAATTCACTTTTTTAAAAGACATTTAAATTGAAAACAAAAATAAAATAGAATAAATTTATAATCCTAAAGGACGAATTTTCAGCTCAAATTTAATTTTTGACAAAAAAGATTACTTTTAACAAAATAATTAAGTTTTGAACAAAATAGTTGAATTTTTATTCGAATACTGAAATTTTCTACTTACAAAGACGAATTTTCAACCAAATAGTTAAATATTCAAAAAAAAAGGATTAAAGTTGAACGAAAAATAGGTTAATTTTCAACCAAATAGTTAAATTTACAAAAAAAAAATATTTTTTACTAAAAAGGACAAATTTCCAACAATAAACATAAATTTTAAAAAAATTGTTAAATGTTCAAATAGAAAACATAAATTTTTAACCATAAATAAAAAAGTTAAATTTCCAATAAAAAAAATACTTCTTAACAAAGAAAAAAAAACGAATTTTTCACAAAATATTTTGATCCAAATACTGAAATTTTCTGCCTTCAAAAATTTTCAAAAAAAATTTGAATTTTAAATCAAGGAAGAAGATCAATGTTCTGCCACTTAAGATCAATTTTCGATAATTTACATTAATTTTAAAAAGAATTGTTGAATTTTCAACTAAAAAAGATACATTATTATCAAAAATCGAAAAGTTAAATTTTCAAATAGAAAATGTTCCTACCAAAAAAAAGAATTAAAAAAAAATGGTAAATAGTAAATAGTAAAAAAAAATTAAAAAGGTGAAGATAACGGAAAACTTACATTTTTACTTCAAAAAATCAGTTTTAAACCAAATAAAAGTAATTTTCAAGAAAATAGTTGAATTGTACACTAAAGCGACTTTTAACTAAGTAGTTGAATTTTCAATTTGAAAAGTTTAATATTCAACAAGAAATGAAATATTTCATTCTACTCAAAAAATTAATTTTAAACAAAAAAATATAAGTTTTCAGCAAATTAAATAACTTTCTACCTACGAGACATATGTTCAGTTAAAATAATGAATCTTTAACTGAAATATTTTAATTTTTAGTTTAAAAAATTAATTTTTAACCTAAAAAACAAATTTGCAACCAAAGAGTTGCCTTTTCAACTAAGTGTAGAATCTTTAATAAAAAATAATTTTTGTTTAACAAAATGGTTCAACCCTCACCTGAGGAATAAAAGTTTCGATCAAAAAGATGAATTTTCAACAAATAATGCAATAATAGATATTTCAATAAAAAAAGATTTTAATTTTAAACAAAAAACAGTCAAATTTAACCGAAGGTTTAAACTATTAAACAAAGTAGTTGAATCCTCAATCAAACAAGTTTAATTTAAAAACAAAACGTTGCATTTTTAACTAGTGAAGACGAAATTTCTACGAAAAGGGTGAATTTCTTAAACCAAAAAAACGACTTTTCAAAAAAATAAAATAAAATAGTTAAAGTTACAACCAAAAAAGATTTCAGTTAAATTTTGAACACCAAAATATGAATTTTCAACAAAATATTTCACTTTTTACCAGAATAGTTGAATGGTCAACTCAAAAAGAGGGATTTCCAACCCAAAAGAATGAGTCTTTTCAATAAAATAGTTGAATTTGGGACCAAATAATAAAATTTTTAACTAAAAATATGAAAGTCAGGAGGAAGCAACTGAGAAAAAAGAAACAGAAATACAAGGTAAATAAATTACTGACAAGAATATAAGATCAGATTGGCCGCAAACTTTATTCTTCAAATTCACTAAAATTTCCCGAACTAACTTTTCATTTAACCTGACCATTAATATTAAAAAACCAGAGTTTCAATATTATAACATTTTTTCAATAGAATCTTCTATAAACGAAATAGACAATTTCAACTTAAAATTTTCAAATTTCAGATTTTTTCAAAATCCCTGACCTTTCCTTATTAATAAGATATTCTGAATTTTCCCTGATCTCCATGTTTAATAAAGCTCTAAAATATTTTATAACGTGTTTCCCTTTAAGTATAAAGCAGTGAAACAAAATTTATCTAGCAAAGTGCTTTGTAGGTTTATGGTTTCACCATCTGCTTAAACTCGAATAGAGTTTTGGTATAGTGAACAAGGGTTCTCCGAAGGTAGATTTTGCTCAAATGGACATCCTTGATTTACTAGGGTATGAGGAAAATTAACTTCGGTAACCTGAGGCTAGCATAGCACTTAAGCTGAAAAAGATCATTAAATAAAAAAACGAGAAAACGAAAATACAAGTCAAATTAGTATTAAAAAAATTTGTAAATAAATTATAGATTATAAAATGCAATAAGGTAAATGAATATAATTATTTATGTACAATAAATGTTGTTGTATAAAACAAAATATAAATAACATTTTCTCTTTCGCGTTTTAAAACAAAATAAAATATAATCCAATAAGAGATTTGACAACGGATTTCAAATATAGACATAAAACAATCGTCTTTTTATTTGTTTTAGTATTGTAGTTCAAAATATTTTTCAGTCATTTATCTTCTTTCTCAGTAAGAAAACACCTCGCTTACATTCTCGCTTATCGATCAATCAAAGAGATGTAGCACCCTCTCGACAATTTTTACCCTTGTAAAATTTCATTAAAACAACGATTTTCGTCAAATATCACGTCAGTTACAAAAAGTAAAAAAAAATCGTCTTTATAATTTTTGTGTGACTTAAATTAAAAGGAGAAGAAACGTAATCAATTATGAAAGATACAATCTTTTTTTTTAGAAAATAACAGGTACAAACTGACATTAAATCAAACAGATCCATCTATCGAAAGACGATGGTTTCTTTAACAATGAAGAATGACTTATTTCTTGATGGGGCTGACGCTGAGAAACCATTGAACTCCATTCTTTCTTGTCGCAAAGAGAATTTTTATACCCACTACAAAAGATAAAGCAACATAAAAAACTGGGAAAACATTTTCCCTGAATTTTAGAAAATTCCTTTAACTGGATAAAATATTTTAGTATAGATTTTACGTGCCATAAAAAAGAATCTGTAGTGAATGGGTGCATAGTTATTATAAAAATTATGGTTGATTTATGTACCCATATTCTATGATAAATTATTTCAATCACAAAGATGCTTCAGCTTCAGTGACCATCCGTATACTACCTCATCTTTTTCAGGCACTGATATATCATATTTGAAGACAATAATTTTGACTTATGCTGGAAGTTTTGATACGATTAATACTCTAATCTACATTTGGTTCAAACCGATAGTTTTCGATGTCCTGAGAAGCAATGTGACGATTTTTTTATATTTTAAGTTTTCGCAACCCTTAGAAAAATGATGCGAAAGATGAAGATCGCGAGATATACGAGTAGGCTTAGCGTTAATAAAACTCTTCCTGTTCTAATAACTTTTGAGCTAGTTCTAAAAGTACAATGTATTAAAAATTTCTATAATATAATTTGAATAACTAAAAAATAATGTATTTTTCATTGGAAACATAATCTCAACAAAAACACGACGTGTGGAAAACTCCCCTAAGTATCTTACATGATTTTTAATATTTTATTTCTTTATATTACTCGTATTGGTATTTAATTAATATCCTTTAGGAAAACAGAAAAAAAGGAAAACTCATTATGCAGGCCCAATAATTTGTTGTTCTTATTACTACCATATTGGTGCACTTATTTTTATTATTTAGAGGCAATAGGACAGCAATGATAAACATTTTTTCGCTTCACTTCATACTTTCGCAACATCTAGGAACTTTAAAAAATAATGTTGTTCATAAAATTTCTACCATTCATACTTGACTGCATTTTGTGATTACGCAACATTGACTACCTTTAACATGAAAATAAAAAAATTTAATTACTGTTAATACTTGGCGAATGTTTTTCACTCGTGACGTGTTCGTTTGGATTCCATTATTTTTGTAGCAATAAAAACAACTCAATATACTGTAATACATTTATTTGACAATATTGGAATAAAATTTTAATCTGCAGTTATAAATCAATTTGTTTCATCTTTATTAACAATATATTAACAATATGATAACATGTTTCTAAAGAAGGATTGAATTAATTTGGTAAGAAAAATGTATGCTGTACTTTTTTTTGCATCTCAAAAATTATGTTCTTAACTTCTTTTTTTTAGCGGATGCAATTGCAAATTTATCTCGTCCAGACTACTATATAAAATCATATAATAAGATGTAATTGCAAAAGAATTTCCATTATTGGAATAGAATTATAGCTTGCAGATAAATTTTTGTGAAGCGTTTTTTCCTAAATTGGATTATGGCAAATTTCTTTAATTTTAAATTAATAACATTTAAACTCATACCATATTTTAACTTCGGTAGGTTCTATGTACCCACCAAGTTTCGTCAAAATATCACCACTTATAGTATTTAAAATTATGTCTGTTATAGATAAAAATTCCTGGTTTAATTTTTTTTCTTGATATATTAGCATTTCGTCCTTCATAGCACATTTTATAATTTGACACTTACATAAATAAAAATGATTTTTTATGTATAAAAAATTTTCATATTGAATTTAGTTTCTGAAGAATTCGATTTAAACTAATTAACTTGCTTTTGAAGATAGTATAAAAAGAAAGGCAGCTACACAATCACAATTTCGAACTTTCCTGACTTTTCTTTACTTTTTTCTGATCAGTATTTTATTTATCCTGACTGTTATAAATTTTTCTTTCAGCTACAAAACCAACATTAGACCTGGAAAATCAATAATATTAATCAAAAGAGAAGTTTTCCTTTCTAAATTTATTCTAAGCACTTTTAGTGACAACAGTCATACAGAATTTCATAATGGGTTTTCCACAAATTTCGCAAGACATACATAAAATACATTAAAGAATTTGCAACCAAATAAAATAAATTTACAACGATATAGTTGAAGTTTGGCCCAAACAAGTTAATTTTCAACCAAAAAGATTGAGTTTCCTTTAAAAAAGATCAATTTTTAAGCAAAAATAAAATTTATGTTTTTAAAGCTATTAAATGCAAACATTTTAAAGATATAATCATTTTCAAATTTATGAAATTTAAAAGTCTTATTTTGACCGCTAATATCTTGAAACTAAACAAAGGATTTCTAAAAATATTAATTATATTTTTTCTAGCACTTTATTATATTAAAAAGAAGGTTTTCTATAGCAAAACTTTTTTCATTACCATAATGTAAAGTTGATGCAAGGATATAAAATATTCCTTGGTTCTAGACGAATCGATCGACCTATAATATTAATACATTTTACCAAAAAGTAAGAAAGTTAACGCTATTTATACTATATGAAAAATCGATTTTTACAGTGAAAATTTTCTTATTCTCATAATTTAAAGTTGATGTAAGAATAGAGGAGACGGATTGATTCGAGATAAATCGCTTGACCTATAATATTGATACGTTTTATTAAAAAATGAGAAAGCTATCGTAATTCATAATATTTAAAAGATACGCTAATTTATAGTTAAACTTTGTTTATTAACATATTTCAAAATTGATGCAAGAATATATAAGATTTCTTGGTTCAAGGCTAATTGATTGACCTATAATATTCATACATTTTATTAAAGAGTAAGAAAGCAATGTTAATGTATAATATTCAAAAATACTGTTTATTATAGTAAAACTTTTTTCTTTAACATATTTTAAAATTGATGCAAGAATACAAAAGATTTCTTCTTTCGAGACGAATTGATTGACCTATAATATTAATACATTTTATTGAAGAGTAAGGAAGTTATCGCTATTTATATTATACCAAAAATAGATTTTGATAGTAAAAATTTTCTCCTTTCCATAATTTAAAGTTGATGTAATAATAGAAAAAATGTGTTGATCCGAGACGAATCGATTGACGTATTATATTGATACTTTTAATTGAAGAGTAAGAAAGTTAACACTATTTATATTCGATTAAAAGTAAATTTTTATAGTAAGAATTTTCTCATTCTCATAATTGAAGGTTTATGTGAGGATAGAAAAAGTTTTTTGATTCCAGACAAATCGATTGATACATAATATTGACAAATTTTATAAAACAGTAAGTAAGCAATGGTAATGTATAATATTTGAAAAAACGGTTTTTTATAATAATTTTTTTTTATTAACCTAATTCAAAACTGATGGGATAACGCAAATGTTTTGTTGATTTAAGGCAAGCCGATTTAACTATAATAATAATCAAATTTTTTGAAGAGTAAGGCAGTTATGCTTATTCGTAATATTTGAAAGATCTGTTTTAAACAGGAAAACTTTTTTCAACAACATTATTCTAAATTAATGCATAAATAGAAAATACTTTTTGATCGTAAATTTGAAAAAAAAAAGAATTTTGACAATTTTTGTGAAAACGCCATAAATTGGGAAAGGCATATGGTGCGTCATAATTTCCCCCTCCCCTTTTCCATCTGAAAAAATTATCATTTGAAATACAGAATTTGATTTGTCTGATTCGTCATTGTATTTTACAAGTTTGTTGTGTTATTTTGTAATTTTGTATCTTTCGTGAATTTCTATTCCTAATTTGATAAAAATGAAAACTTTAGTTTGTCTATTATTTAAAAAATCGCTGCTGCTTCCTCTATGAGGAAGCAAAAACATGTGCTAACGGGAAGCCAAACTGTTCGTGAAATGATGATCATATAAATATATACACAAATAAATTTGAATCACTCGAGATCGAATTCACAGGTAGTTAAGAAAAATGATTGTTTATTATTACTTTGTTAAATAAATATACGCGTGTCCACTAAAATAATTTCTACACAATTTTGAAACATTTCATAGACTTTAGAGAGCTTATTCACGTTTCATTAACGCTAAGTTTGTATCTTGCAACCCCCATCTTAGACGCTATATTTTTAAGGTTTCGCAAACTTAAAATTTAAAAAACTATAATATTTTTCTTTCCAGGACATTGAAAACTTGTGATTGAAACAAAAAAAAAAAAAACGATTTAAAAGAGATTAACCCAATGAGGAAGGAATTGCTTTTAAAAATTTTAATAAAGAGCGATACAGAAAACTGATGCCGCTGCGAAATACTATATGGATGTATTCAATATTTGTGTACTTATATGTGCTCAATTAATGAGCACTTTGCTTTCTCATAGATATAAAATAAATTCGCTTCCTCTTAGAGGAAGGTTTTTCTCTAACAAAATAAAAAAACTAGATACTTTCAATATTTTTTAAGCTTATTTTTTTGTCTCAACAAAAATCTTATTTCCAGAAAATCAGAGCCCGCCAAAATGTCAATAGATGTGTTCTGTTACAATGAACTCCTTTTTAACTTACGGTAGTATTAGATTCCGAATGAAAACAATAGTTTTTTCAATGTAACATTTTTTAAATCTTTTATCTTATAAACAAGGTAAATAATTTTGTTAAAAAGTTATTAAACAATATAAGTAAGTTAAGGTAGATTATCGTAGGCCATGAAGGATTTTTCAATCGGACAGTCGAAGCGTCTCGAAGACGCGGACAGATATATCACATAAATAATGTTGTATTCCCAAAACTAGAAAAGGTTTCCTCATACCATAAAGATAAATAATATATTTTTTTAATTTATGAATTGGTATTTCTAGTTTGTAAGAAGTCATAGAAGATACGTGAACAAATCATACGACGTATCTCGAAGACACAAAAAAAACATGTCACATACGGTCTCTAATATACAAACAACTGTACCAGATATATTATTGTTATATTTTGATTATAAAAAATTTTTTTTTATATAAATAGAATGAAACTATTTTTTTACCTTTATAAATCGGCACTGGTAGGTCATAAAAGTTTAAAAAATAAGTCGATCAATGCGTCTCTAAAACAACTAAAAATATACTAGATATCGTATTGTTGTATTCTGAATATCAAAAATGTATGTACATGCAGGCGGATATTTAAAAAGAATTGTATTTTCAAGATCCCGGGGTCACATTATATCGAAATATGTCAAAAAAGTAGATTTGAAACTGCAGGTCTTTAATATTAAAAATAAAAAAAATAAAATGTCAATAATCACAATTTATATAAGCACTTACCAGTGAAACATCCTGTTTTCGTACGGGCTTTCGCATTTAGGACAGGGTTGATAGCATTCAGACTGCAAGGACTGAAACGATTATTGTTCCGCTTGTCGCCGCTGGTTGCACGAGCAAACATTATAAAATTGCCGTCCTCACCACCAGGCGAGCATTGCTCGGGATCGTGCTAAAAAGTAATAAAAAGGTAATGTGCTATTTAATGTCAGCAATGTTTCACACTTTTTTTTATGCACATCAAAATAAAGTTGTTGCTATACGAGTACCTCGCATGTTATAAATTATTATAAGGCAATAGGTAGCGTCGACATATTACGTGACACTCTATGGAAGGAGGGGAGCTGCCCTGACGTAACAAAGTGTCACATTGGAGGGGGCTCGCAAATGTTTTGTAACAGGTGACACTTCTTTGATCAATAAATAAAATTTAAATCCGTATCGATATACATTAATATTCAGTAGTTTTAACTTACTTTTAATTTATTAGTAGGATTTTATAGTTATTATCAATTTTAATAATTGAATTTGCAAGCTAAAGAAAACAATTTTTTGAAAAGACAGTTAAGTTTTAAGCCCATAAAGTTGAACTTTCGAAAGAAAAGTTAACTTTCAGCCAAAAGACAAATTTTCAACAAAATACACAGATTTTCAAAGAAATAGCTGAATGTTATTATGTAAAGAATGAGTTATTTTACAAAGTATTTCGACTTTAAACCAAAT
>JAUELO010000089.1:375418-387166 GCA_032357855.1 Amphibolips quercusostensackenii | reverse complement strand
TCATATCTTTTTTTATAAGTAACAAAAGGAATTTTTTCGGCTGAAATTTAATTAAATAAAAAACGAATTTTCAACAAAGAGGCGAATCTGAAAAAAAGTTATTCATTAATTTTCAACAAAATTGTAGAATTTTTAATCCAATAAGACTAATCGTCTATAGAACAGTTGAATTTTCTACCCAAATATATGGTTTTTCAACAAAAGTGTTAATTTTCAACTAGAAATATAAATTTTGTACAAAAATGTGGAACTTTCAACTCAAAAATATGATTTTTTTAACAAGAAAGTTTAATTTCTGACGAATAGCTTAATATTTTAGAAAATATTTCACTTTTTGAAATTTAAATTTTAAGAGTAAGAAAAAGACAAAAATAAATACAATATCTTCTTTCATAACTAACAAAATGTAATTTTTGTGCTCCAATAACAATTAATTTTCACATGTATGTTTCAAATTATTGTAGAGAATAATCAGGTTGACGATTTAACGGACGATTCCAAATTCCCGGTCATTTCTGGTTTTTCCCGGTCAAGTTTTTCAATTTTTCTGGTCAAATAAAAGTAAAATATTCATATTTGCCCCAAAACTCAAACATTTGTTTTAATTTATTACGTTTATTCAAAATATCCTGTAAGACAACAGAACGAAAATTTTCAAAGTAACTGAATTTTAAAACAAAGATTTGAATTTTTCGCTTAAAAAGTATACATTTTTCACAAAAACGAAGAAGTTAAAAAAAATTAGTTAAAATAGTTGAATTTCAAGCACAAAAGATAAATTTTCAACTAAAATTATTAATATTTAACTAAAATACTTAAATGTTCAAATAACAAGATTAATTTTTTAGCCAAAAATACAATTTAAAAAAAAAGAAATGAATTTTTAAAGAAATAGTTGAATTTTCGAAAAGAACAGACAAATTTTTAACAAAGAAGTTCAATTTTAAACTAAAAAAAATTTAACTTCCAACCAAAAATGAAATAGTTACATGTTTAGTCAATAAAATCAATTTTTAACTTGACTTATAAATTTTCAATATTAAGGATAAATCTTTGACGGAAATAGTTGAAATTTAAACAAAAAACATTAGTTTTGAACAAAAACAATAAATCACTGGAATAGTTTAATTTTCAAAGAAGCAAAAATTAATTTCAACTAAAAAAGATAAATTGTCAAAAAAAACATAAATAACTAAATTTAAAGTAAAAAAAATTAATGTGTAACCAAGTAGATTAATTTTAAACCAAGACTATGGAATATTCAACTAAGATGATGAATATTTGAATAAAATAATTGAAATTTAGAACAAAAAGATGAACTTTTCTATTAAAAAATAAATTTTCAACAAAAAAAATGAGATTTTAATTTATGTTATGGAAGATTAAACTGGTATAATAGTTACATTTTCAGTTTGAAAAAGAATAATTTTTGACCAAAAAGGTAACAAATTTCTTTTCGTCTAAAGAAAAAACAATTTTTTTAACAAACAGCTCATGTTTCAACCCAAGAAATGAATTCTTGACTAAAAAATACTAAATTTGCAAACAAAAAAAATTAACATTATAGTTTAACTTTTATCCAAGACACTTTATTTTTAACTTGAAAGATGGATTTTCAACTAAAATGATAAATATTTAACTGGAAAACTTGAATTTTTAAATGATTAAAAGAATTTTTAAACAAAAAGATTAACTTCAAAAGAAAAATATGGTTTTTAATATTTGAGTAGAATAAGTTAAATTTTCAGTTGAAAAAATTACATTTAACAAAACAAAACTAACCAAAAAAAAGTTACATTTTCAACTACAGTGACTAAATTTAAACCCAAATTGTAAATATTTGACAAGAATAACTGAATTTCAAACCAAAAAGATGGATTTTAAACTAAGATAATAAATATTTAAATGAAATAATTTAATTTTTGACCATAACGATTAATTTTCAACCAAGAAGATTAATTTCTACTAAGAAAGACAATTTTTCAACTAAAAAAAAATTTTTAATAATTGAAAAGTTAAAATAATTTTAAACAAAAGAGTTTAACTATTAACTAAGTAATTTTATTTCCAACCTAACAGATAAATTTTCAACTTAAATGATAAATATTCAACTGAACTTTTAAAGAATAAAATTTTTTCATAAATAATCGACTTTTAACAAAATACGTGTATTTTTAACATTATAGTTGAATTTTCTATTAAAAAAGACCAGTTTTCAATTAAATTGTTAAATTTCGAACTAGAAAAAGATCGATTTGAACTAAAAATGGAACAGTTAAATTTTCACTTGAAGAAACTAATTTTCGACCAAACTGATGAATTTTTAACTAAAATGATGAATTCATAACTAGGATAATTAAAATTTTTATACAAAAAAAGAATTTTCAACACAAAAAATATCAATTTTTCATAAAAAGGGCGAATTTTTTACAACGTACATACGTTTTCAAACAAATGGTTGAATTTTTAAGTAAAAAATTTTAATTTTCAGCGAAATAGTAAAATTTTTTTCAAAAAAAGATAAATTGTTAATTTAAAATTGAACAGAAATCTCTTTTCTTATGGTAAAATACTTTATGCTAAAAAAGCATGCACAAGATTTACATAAAAAAAACAGACTTTCAAACTACCTTGCTTTTCGGCTAAATAAAGATAAAAATAACAATTAAATAAAAGTGGAAGAAAATAAATTTTTAACTAAAAATAGATTGGGTTTTACACTTTTTATGGGAAAAATTTTTTCCGTGTACATGCTAGAAAGTGTACTAAAAATTATAAAAGTATGTGGTCTTATTCAAAAATGATTCAGAGAGGTAGAAACATTTTTTTTTAATGGTTGTGTTTTAGATCGGAAGAACTGAATGTTTTTCAAGGAGTCCATTATTACTTAATTACTTTTCTTTTTAATCGTTTTTTTGAAATATGCTAATTAACACCTGTTTTGTCTGCAGAAATTAATTTTCATTCTTTTATACACATTGTATCAAACTTGTTTTATTTCTATTTTATTATGCAATGTTTCATACTAGCTTCGTCCAATAAATGTAAAGTCGAGAAGTTGAAAGATTCTTGAAATTTGGTAATGAAAAATGAACTGCAAATTAAAGCATTCAAAGTGAAACTCTTAAATTTTTAAATGTTGAAATTGAAGCTTAAAAGTTTTTTAATTAAAATTTTATATTCAAATGCTCAATAACTTACATGTATCAATGGAAAGTACTCACACTTTTCAATTGAATAATTTAAATGAAATGCGTTTGAACTGAAAAATTAAGCATTTTTAATTTTTATAAACTGTTGAGCTTAAAGATTTAGATTCAGTTCTAAAAATATGAATCCATGTTATCATTTTCGATTTTCTAAATTAAAGAATTAATTAATAAATTAAAATTTTTTGACTTTCATATTATTTTAACCAATTTTAAGCTACGAACATTGAAATTTGAACGATTGAAATTTTTTAAACTGAACATTTTTTAAATTAGAAGTTCAATTTCTTAAAAATAGTTTAGAAATCCTTACAGAGCTTAAAAATTTTATTTAAAAATCTTAAAAAATCTTTATGTTGTTTTAAACTTTTTAAAACTTTAAGTTATTTTTGAAATTCTCACATAAATTATAAATATCTTTCTAAATGATTCGAATTTTTCCTAAAATGTTTAGAAAATCTTACAATGTTAAAACTCTTAGAATAATTTTTCGAAGTGAAAAATCATTTTCAATTTTCCTGGCAATCTTAAGGAAATGTTTTTATTCTTATAAAGCCTTTCACAATTCTTAAAGAGCTTCTAACATTTTTGATCGAAATCTGCAAAAATCTACATTTTGCTTTAAATTAAGACATGGCTGTTTGCACCGAAATTTCGGTACGAATAGCCGGATTTTGTCGAAAAACACACTTTCTTAAAGTTATTTAAAATCATTTTAAATTTTCAATTATTTTAGAATCTTTTCAAACCAGCTAAATATCTCTGAAAATTACTTTTATTGTTCGACGAATAATAAGTGTTTAAATGTTAGTCATACATCAAAATTCAACAATTTTACTCATAAATTTATCATTTTTCAATTAGAAAAATTAAAATCGTAACATTAAAAGGTTGAAAGCTCTTTGAAATTTTAACGATTCAAGGCTTTCTATTTAAAGAAATTCAATTTAAAATTATTTACTTTCGAATATTTGGTTTGAAATTACTCTTCTGAAATAATTAATAGAATATTGCTAAATATTAAATAATAATTTTTTTATAATTAAAAAATTGCAATTTGATTGGTTCACAAATAGAATACGTAAGACTGAAACGTCACTTTTAATTTAACAAATGCCTTTGATTTAAATCTATTACTATAAGTTTATGTGTTTTTAAATTGAAAATAGATTATTAAGTTTCAATCGAAAGTTTACATTTTGTTAACGACTAAGGCTATTCAATTGAAACCTTTTATTTTTTAACGTTAAAATCTGGAAATTCTAAAATTTAGCACATTCTAAGTCAAAAAATGAATTCACTATCATTTCCCGGGTTTCCTGGTCATTACTCAGTTTAAGAAGAGTTAAAATATTTGAGATCACTCTAAATCTTTAAAATCGTTTTAAAATTAATTTAAACCTTAAAAATCCATGGAAATCTTTCCAAATCTCTTAAAATTCCTCAAAATATATTGAAATTTATTAAAATCTATTAAAATATTTTAGAAGTCATTAAAATTGCTCGAAATCCCTTAAAATTTTTTACACCGGAAATCCTTTGAAATTACTTTGAATTATTTTAAATCATACGAAATACGCAGATAATTGCATTTACTTTCATGTCTTTTGAAATCTCTTAAAATCACTTACATTAATGTGAAATTATCCAAACCTCTTTATATTTCTTAAAATCCGTTAAAATCTTTAAAATCTTTGCATATTTTTGAAATCACATTAAGTTCCTTCAAATCTTCAAAATTTCGTTAAAATCTCTTAATATTCTTTGAAATAAAATTCTTTAGTATTACATAAAATTTTCTAAAATCCTTGGAAATATTTTGAAGCCCCTTGAATCGCTTTAAAAACGACAAAAACTTGAAACCGTTGTAAGTATTCAAAATTCCATTCAAATCCCTTATAATCCTTTCAAAATAGTGAAAATCTATTAAAATCTCTAAAGAAGGTTGAAATCCTTAAAGTTAAGTGAAATATTTCAAAATCTTATAAGATCCCCTGAAAATTTTTAAATCACTTTAAAATCCATTGAAATCTTGAAAATCGGTGGATCTCTTTCCGAATCTATTGAAATCCCTCGTAATATATTAATATCTATTGAAATATATTAAAAGCCATTAAAATTCCTCGAAATACCCTGAATTCTTTATAATGTTTGGAGATCTTTTCAAATTTTGTTAAGTCTTCTTTTATCTTGCGAAATATATTGATAGACTTCAGAATATTTTTTAATACATTATAATCCTTTAAAATCCCATAAAACAATAAAAACCTCTTTATATTCCTTAAAATGGCTCAAAATCCTTTGAGATTTTTGCAAATATATTTTAATTCCTTTAAATGCATTCAAAATTTTGAAATCTTATTGAAATGCCCTGACATTCTTTAAAATTAGTGATAATACTTTGTTATGACATAAAATTTTTAAAAATCTTTTGAAATTTTGAAATTCCATTAAAATCACTTTTAGATTTTCACCTATAGACATTTTCATAATTCAATTTAATTTTCGTTTTTGTGTTTTTCTTCAAGATTGTTTCTTTTACCCACACGTGACTGCAATAGTTATCTTTAAAGTCATTTTAAATTTTGAAGCTTTATCAACATTGAATGTAGATTATTATTTATAACAGGTAGATGTCATCAAATATGCAGTGAATATTACTATAGACATTATTTACAAAAATAAACATTTTGATTTTTGCAATAAACAATTCTAAAAATAAATTATCAACTCTGGCATGCTGAAATAATTATTTTTCTCTTCTTAAATAATAGCATCCTAATAGTTCACATTTCAGCCAAGTGTAAAATGTCAATAATTAGTTATGTATTACTCGTGCTTCTAAGAATTTTATGAATAAAAATATTAGATAAATGTGCTATTATCATGAGCGTCAATCATAAAAATAGATTTAATATCACGAAGTGATAAAAAAGTATATTTTTTAAAGAATGCGAAAAAATTATTATCGCGCAAGTATAAGTTTCCTCTTCAGTAAACGTATGGATATCATTATGAATAAAATCTGAATAACTTGTTCGGTAGTAGCTATATGGGCAGTCAGTACACGTATATATTTTGCATAATGTTTCCAACTAAGGGTATTATAGTCTTCCTTGATTGAGGATTTTTACTCCCCTTTGTTCTTTTCGGAAATTCTGGACTGAGAGAAATAGGGATATTTTTTTCGATATTAATGGATCAGAATAATAACGGCCTGAGTGTTGAAGTTGATGATTTGACATCCAAAGCACGCGTGTTATGAGCCTCTTATACATTCGTAGCAGTATTGAAAAGGTTCTTTGTGATGAGCTACGTTTGATAAAAAAAAATGCTTTTTGCAACCTGGAAAAGGTGAACATTTTCTTGCACCGTCTTTTCCAGACGACTATTTTTAATAAAAAAAGGAAAGGAGAAACGAAATTTCACAAAAACAATTATTATTTTTAACATTAACATTTCGGAAATTTAAACTTTGTCAGTTCTGAACCTTTCAATCTATTTCGAATTTGAAGTGAAATAAACATGAAAATGAACATGAAAAATAATTGAATTTTAAAAACGTGATGTACAGTTTGCAAATCTAAATGACGAAGTTTCAAGATTCTAATTTAGTAATGCTACCATTTTCAAAAGAACTTTTGAATTGATTTAATTTTAACGCTTTAAGTTTGAATTAATTAGTTTTAAATGTTTTTAATAAGAAAGCATACTATTGAAATTTTTTAAAAATAATTAAACTGTAAAGGTACAATATTTTGAACGATGAGAATAATAGTGATTATTTTACAGAATTCATATTTTTAGTTAAAAAATTTAGTTAAAAAATCTGTAATTATTACTTAATACTACATGATCCAGTTGAAATTGAATAATAGTTTATGAAGAAAAAATTAAGTACTTTTCAAATGAAGAGGTCCGTATTTTTTTTTACTGAAAATAAAGCTTAGGTTTTAAAAGAAAATAATTTCGTGTAAAAATATCAACATTCCATTATCTATTTGTGAAAAAGGGCACTACCTCAAATATTTTAGAATAATTTGTAATTGATAGGTTTAATGATTTAACTATGTTTAATTGAAATTCTCCCGAATCGATAATTGGTTTAAATTCTAATATTAAAAATGTCAGGAGAATTTTAGTATTAAATATTTTAATATTCCTAATCTTTATATGAAAAGCCCTGCAGAAAAGTTTTAAATTGAATGATTTCAGATTTAAATACACTTAATGGTTTACTTTTTATTAAGGTGAGTTCTAATTGATTTTAACTTGAAATGTATAAAATAGTCTCATTCTGTAAAAGTTCGCAATCGTTACATATTAAATTTAAAAACTTGATAGTGACACAATTTTCAGTTTAAAGATTTTATAATTAAAAATCTTGAAGGAAATGTCGGCAGATCAAATTCCAAACAATAAAAGATGCAAACAATAAACCATTACAAATAAGAAAATTTTTTTCACTGAACATTGAAAATAGAAATATTTTTTATTTGGAAATATTGTTAATATTGCCTATTTTAAACTCTAATAAGAAACATAATAGTGGCACAATTTTTAGTTTAAAGGATTTATGATTAAAAATGTTCAAATAAAATGTCTCCAGATCAAATTCCAAACAATAAAAGATTAAGACAATAAACACTTAAAAATAGAGAACATTTTTAAACTAAACATTGAAAATGAAATCATTTTTCATTTTAAAATATTGTTAATATTGCCTATTTTAAACTCTATTAAAAAAAACTTAATAGTGACATAATTTTGAGTTTAAAGAATTTATAATTAAAAATTTTGTTAACATAATGTCCCCAGAATAAATTCCAAACAATAAAAGATGGAGACTTAAAAATAAGAAAATCTTTCAACTAAACATTGAAAATGGAATTATTTTTTATTGGAAAACATTTTTAATATTGCCCATTTTGAACTTCATTAAAAAAAACTTTATAGTGACATAACTTTCAGTTTAAAGAATTTATAATTAAAAAATTTTGAATACAATGTCTCCAGAACAAATTCCAAACATAATAAGATTAAGACAATAAACCCTTGAAAATGAGAAAATTTTTAAACTAAACATTGAAAATGGAATTATTTTTTATTTGAAAATATTGGTCATATTGCCTATTTTGAACTTCATTAAAAAAAACTTAATAGTGACATAATTTTCAGTTTAAAGAATTTATAATTGAAAATTTGAAATTTCAATGTCCCCAGAATAAATTCCGAACAATAAAAGAATAAGACAATAAACCATTCAAAATGAGAAAAATTTCAAACTGAACATTGAAAATGAAATTATTTTTTATATGAAAGTATTTTTAAAATTTCCTATTTTAAAATCCATTTAAAAAAACTTAATAGTGACATAATTTTCAGTTTAAAGAACTTATAATTAAAAATTTTGAATACAATGTCTCCAGGAAAAATTTCAAACAATAAAAGATTAAGACAATATACCGTTAAAAATAAGAAAAATTTTAAACTTAACATTGAAAATAAAATTATTTTTTATTAAAAATATTGTTCAAATTTCCTATTTTAATATCTATTCGAAAGAAAACCTAATAGTGACATAATTTTCAGTTCAAAGAATTTGTAATTAAAAAATTTCGAATACAATGTCTCCAGAAAAAATTCCAAAAAATAAAAGATTAAAACAATATACCCTTTAAAATGAGAAAATTTTTTAACTGAACATTGAAAATGGAATTATTTTTTATTTGAAAATATTGACAATAATGCGCATTTTGAACTTCATTAAAAAAACTTAGTAGTGACATAATTTTCAGATTAAAAGATTTATAATTAAAAATTTGGAATACAATGTCCCCAGAATAAATTCCAAACAATAAAAGATAAAGGCAATAAACCTTCAAAACTAAGAAACTAAACATTGAAAATGGAATTATTTTCTATTTAAATATATTGTTAATATTGCCCATTTTAAACTTCATTAAAAAAAACTTAATGGTGACCTAATTTTCAGTTTGAAGAATTTATAATTAAAAATTTGAAATACAATGTCCCCAGAATAAATCTTGAAAAAGAAAAGATTAAGACAACAAACCGTTAAAAATGAGAAAAATTTTAAACTAAACATTACAAATAAAATTTTTTTCAATTTAAAAATATTGTTAAAATTTCCTATTTTGAAATCCATAAAAAAAACTTAATAGTGACATAATTTTCAGTTTGAAGAATTTATAATTAAAAAATTTGGAATACAATGTCTCCAGAGCAAACTTCAAACACTGAAAAATTAAGACAATAAACCTTTAAAATAATAAAATTAAAAAACCACTCATTGAAAATGGAATTATTTTTTATTTAAAAATATTGTCAATACTGCACATTTTAAACCTTATTAAAAAACAAATTTTAATTAAAAGGCTTAAAATTTTGCAATCTCGAAATATGGAATTACAGCGATCTCATTTTGCACTATTTTTCGTACTATTTTTTTTTAATTTTGAATTTCCAATGTAATATCTCACAGTGTTTCGTTTTTTAGTTAAAGATTTCATAAAATAAGTCATTTAAAATTTAAAAATATTTTATTAATTGAAATTGACTTGATATAACAGAAACAAATCTTCGTAATTAAAATTTTTCTAGTTTAAAATGAATTTCGAATTCATACAATTTTTAACGTTTTTCAGTACTACTTTTCTTCATTTTTAATGTTTCCTATTTAAAATTATGTCACTTCAAATTATCTGATTTTCAAAATTCTAGTCTAAAATCATTGAATTTCAAACCTTTTGAAATTGACTGAATTTTTCAATTTTGAGAGCGACTGATTAAAAAATCTTAATTTCAAAGACTTTTAAAGTCAAATTATTTAATTATAATCAATACTATTTAGAAATGATAAAAGTTCAGCTTCTGTATATTCCCTTCCAAATATTGTTCATAATTTTACCCAATATGAAAACGTTTGATTCAAAGCGTTTGCAATTCAAAATCAATCATTATATTTCTTTTTAATTTCAAACTTTTTCGATTTAAAATAACCAATTATTAAATATTGTTTCACAAAGTTTTTAAATTCTTCATGATCAAAATTTGTTAACTTATGGATTTCTAAATTGTTTATGTTCATAATGTGAGAAAATAAAATTCCAGGGACGTGAGGGCACGCTTCGCGCGCGTGTATTTTCTGCTGGTGAAGTTTAATAAAAAAAAAAAAAGAATAAAGACCTATAGCCTAAATTTTATTTCGATGAATACAATAAAAATTTCAAATATTATATTTAAATGACTTCTTAAATTTTGACTTACCCCATTCTTTTCGCAAACGCCCCCTGCATTTTTAAGGTCGCCTGTCCAAGCCAGACCCAGTGTACCCATCTCGAAGTCTCTGTACGTAAACATATAAGCTAAGCAGAAAGCATCGTAGTCTTCCTCTGAAAAAAGAAAAAAAATTATTGAATAGTCTGCGAATTTCAGAAACATACTGCAATCAAATTCAGGGAAAGGAAATGCTGTAATGTTTTATATACAAAAGAAACTGATACTTGTATCAAAATATAATTAATTAGTCAGTTATTCAATATAAAGTTGTTCATCAATATTTAGCAATGTAAATTAATAATGACGATTATGGTCTAAAATTAATGAAATTAAATACCAAATAATCGATATTGTTTCACGAATCATGATACCGATAAATAATTGGTATTTATCTAATATCTATATTTATCAACATAAATGTATTGCTCATAACAATTAGAAATTGAATTTCGATTACAGATTTTCTACTGCTCAAATCTACACTATGGGATAGTAATTTTTGCGTTTTTGAAATAATATATTTGACGTAAAAAAAAAAATTTTATTCTCAAATTTCCATACATTTAGAAAAATATATATTTTTTTTAATTTAAAAAGCCGTTTCTTATACATAATTTTTTTCATCTAACCAAAAATAACTCAAAATGAAAAAAATCTTTTTACATTGAAAAAATGCATTAAAATAAAAAACCATTTCTTTGAATGATAGACAATAAATATTTTTCTTTGAATAACATAAATTTTTGTAATTAAAAAAAAAAATTAAAAGTTATTTTCGCCTGACATTCCTTTTAGATTTTTTTCTAAGTCAAAACATCAATTTATGTCAAGAGTACATTTAAACTCAAAACTCGAAAAGGATGACGTTTTCTTTGTACAAACTTACAGTGACTGAATATGTACTCTAAGAAGAGATTTTTCATGCTTTTAACGTAAGCTTACGCATTAGCTTACAGCTTATCCCAGACGAAAGTTCATCCTTAAAATAATAAATTTTATTAAAAGTCAAGGAAATTGAAATTTAAAAAATCTGCCCGCTTCGCGGGCACATTCTCATCGCGCGCTTCGCTCGCAACTTTGAGCGCGCCTAGGGCGCGCGGCTGTTATATTTCGCGCTTCGCGCTCGATAATATGTAAACCTCGCGCTTCGCGTTCGACTCTTTTCACTTTTTGCACGTCGTGATCGGCTTAGCTAGAAAGAAGAAGTTTACTTGCAAATATTACAAAATTGTCAAAA